>ARYC01006563.1:0-20731 GCA_000711775.1 Oxytricha trifallax
ATAAACATATGCTTTAGAAGATATATTAGAACTGCCTCGAGCCATTTAAAATACCAAATAAATATTAATGAATATGTCTCTAATGTTCTATTTCTAGTACTTCCCAGTTTATTTCTAATTAACTTGATCAACTGTCTATATAGACAATACTGTATTTCTTGGCATTTTGTGTTATTAATGCTTATAATGTTTATGTTATCCTTTTTTGAACATTAATATTTTACATCTTTAACTCCCTTATTTAATAAAATTTACTACCCAAATTTATCTTTCATATATTGTATCTTTTGGAGAACTGTATTTTAATGCATCCTTTCTTTTTTAATGATTTTTAAGCTAGAAATCATTTGCTAATAGATTTTCTTATAATTATTAATTAATGATTATCTTAAAGGTACTTGACAGCTTCAGATATATTAACGCCAGAAGGAAAGAGATAAAATTCATAAAGTAAACTTACTAGACTATTTTGATGAGAGAGTTTAATAAACATCTATGATTAACAATGTTATCATTACTTATTTTCATAACAATACATAAGTCAGTTAAATATTTAAAAACTTATACATAATTTCGGTTTAAGATTGAGTTTGCTGAAATCAATTATAAAAGATCCCATTTTAATATTAATAAAAACGATTAAATTTTACACCTAATAAATCAATTTACTAACTATTGAGATCATATGGGTTTTTCGGGAAAGGCTTTGCCTTCTCCTAAACCCCTTAACCTGCTTAATTATCTATATTTTTGCCTGCACTTGCATTTAAAGTTTGGAAATATCATATACAGTGAGCAATTGTTACGGGAGTGAGCAATTGTTACTGGAGTGAGCAATTGTTGCCTGAGTGAGCAATTGACTACAACACCCCTAGCTACTCTCTTCGTAGACTGTGAATCTAATGTGTTCTTTTAATTCTTACTGTGTTTAATAGTCAGTGAAAAGGAGTGTAAAATAATTTTCCATACGGTCTCTGGTATCACAAACTGAGCACCATTTGTCATCGACCTATAGACTTTCCATATTTGATATTGATGAAACTTTTGACACTTATATTAAACATTTTATATTAAATTGTTACATTCTTTATATGACTCTTAAATAAGAGTGTTTAATTCTTACTGGTTATTCAATATCAGTATCTCAAATATCTATGGGATTTAGGAGTCCCAGGGTTTTGTTTCAGGAATGTCGGCCTTGGCGCCGACTTAAGTCATCTTTTAGTAATGATATATTCTCTGAGATTGGTGTTGTTTTTATTGCCTACTTATTATTTATCTTCTTCTTATTTGTATGTGTTAGTGGAAAGTATTGTGTTTTTATAAGTCAATATACTTTACCATTGGTGATTCCTGTTTTGTCAGAAGTGGATCCACTTTATTATTATTATAAGAATTGGGTGATTCTCTTATTAGAATTTTTGTATTAAATATGGTCTGTCAGAATTGGAGTTATGACGTATTAGAGAAAACACGTGTTTTTTCTCCTCAGAATTCATTGGTATTAAGATATGCCTATTTAGTAGGTAAATTAGTTGTAGTAGGTAGTACCTAGTATGAAAATGGCACGTCTTGTTGAGTTGAATTTTACCGCTTGAAAATTTTGAGAGGGGGATTTTGTAAGTCTTGTGTCTGTGGGCATTTCGAGTAGACGTTCTTACTCAATTTAAATCATTAATGATTAAATCTTTGTTAAGTAGAGAGTATCAACTGATGGTCTTCGGTCAGTTTTCCTCAAACTAGTTGAAGTAGACATTATGAACAGAGAGTGGAATTTTTGGAGGTTTGGGACTATTTTGATCTTCCCCTTTGGCAATTGATTTTTAAGTATTCAGTACTATTTCTGTGTTAGACACCTATATGTCTTACATTGAAATACGTTCCAGTTGCAGGAGAGGTATTTTCACAGCAGAATAGAAGAGGAGCTGATGAGATCCCAACTGACTGTAAGTAATGTCAGCATAATAAACTTCATGATAATGGCCACTCTTTGAAGTATACGGTTGTTATGATCTCACTTAGAAGCTTATGAACTAATGAGTTCATCTGGTGAGGGTGCTTTTCGGACTTCTACCTTGTAATGGTATACAGGAAGAACGGTTCACCTGGCTCACCACATTTTTTAGTCACTTTCTTTAACTTTTTAATTAAAAAATAGGTTATTATATTAATTATTGCTCAGTCAGAATGGATATTTTTTATATATTGATTGAGAATTAATTATTATGGAAAATATTCATAAATGGAACTTTTTCAAAATATTGTTAATAATTTTGCATTTCTGTGATATAATTGTCTAAATCTCTCAACCAAAATTCCTTAGATTGAAAATATTTTTAAAGCAAAAAGATTTAACAATTTTTTCCCTAAAGATCTGAATAAAATTTATAAAATAACATATATTTCTTTATTTTTAGATAAATAATAAGTATTTATAAGAATAAGTTGTTATCCTATGATATTAATTATATTGTGAATCCTATTTGTCTAGTTCAAAGGTTTATAAAACAAATATTAACAACACATATTTCCGTAATCTCATACTGTGGCTGTGTATTTTAGAGAATATGAAACCCAGGTAATAAACTAGAGGCACTCAGTTAAAGTTTTATATTGCTTAAAAATAAATAAAACATAAATATTGTTGTGTTAAAACACAGGATATTTGATATAAGTTTTATTTAATACATGAAGCAAAAATTGGTTGATAAAGAGTATTAGATAAAATGTGGAAAATCTCAGAAGGTGTCAATATTCTATAGAAGCTTAATTTGATGTCTACTATTATTTTTTCAATAAAAAACAAAATTATAGGTCGGTATTATAATATAATGATGATATAAATTCTGTGGTAGCATATAAGCTTGGCTTTAATACATAATCACATAACCGTTTGAGATTATTGATTAAAATTCCTGGGTTATTTAATTTGTTTTAGCAATAGAATATTAGGCTTTGAATATCTGAGACTTTTATTGAGGCATTAAATATAAGAGCGATAAAAAATCATATTAGAGAAGACCTCAAATCAGATCCAAGTATTAATTTAAAATTATTTTTATCTATTCATTCCTGCTAACTATTATTCTTATTACTATTATAATTAAATTGTAATTCATCTATTACATATTATAATTAAACTCCTGTTTTGGATGCATTTTGAAGGGATCTCTATACAATTTAAGTCAGGATTATATTTTAAATATTAACACGTAATAATTAAAAACAATTCCTTCAAAATGGATATTACTCAAGCTGCAAGTATATTAATAAGTTTATGTGTTATTTATGTGAGAGAGAGAGAGGGGAAGATAAATGAGCAGTATGTGTTGAATAATTAACTTGTTATTATAAAATTTATAAAATAATTATAATTATTATTAATATTTAGGATAACCCCATAAAAAAGCGAAGATTTGCTAATTAAAAAAGTAAATTTTAGGAAATAAATAATAAGTTAAAATTAATAATTTTAATTATACAATAATATGAATAAAAATTAATCTAATTCATTGCTAACATTTATATAATTTTTAATACAATACGACATGTCTATGAAATCCGGTAGACTCTATTTAAGCGGTAACATAGCAATATAAATATTGTAAAACCAAAATTAATATAGAAATTTCTTGTTTTATATAAATTAAAATTATACTCTGAAACAAGTATAAACAAATTTAATGATTAATTTTTGCAATAAACGTTGAGTTGAGCCTTAGTGAGCTTTTAATATTATTTCTATTTTATAATTGTACAAGATAATTTTATATAATTAAATTCTTTATATTGAAATTAAGATGTTTTATAAGTCGTGTTTGAAATGCGTTAAGATTGGGATATATATCAGTCGTAGCAGCCCCAACCTTTACACTTAGATTAATAAAGAACAAACATAAATACTCTCTATATAAGTTATTAGAAAAGACGTTTTAGTTTTTGTAGTTTAATAAAATTAATGACTTTGCCAGGATCCTCATTCAATCTCTTGTGAGTGAGAGGGCCTTAAAAAATGAGTCATTTTCCTCCTCTCTAGTAATATAGAGGATTTTCTATTCATAGTTGATGTTAAAGATAATTTGTTTTATAAGCGGGGCTTGCTCATCACGCTCTACCTCAACTCATCTTGTAAATCAATAAATAATAATACTCTTATTTAGAATTCTGATATTTAAAATTTATATCAATAACTTCTATCTTATTATCAGAAAAGAATGATAGAATGCGGGACTCCATAGCTTTATAATCATCAGCTTCAGGTTTGTTGCAAAAATAATGATATAAGAAGAAAAAAAACTAAAACTAAAATTATATTGTTCTTTGGCTCTTCATCAGAGAACATGTTGTCAACTTCATTGTTATTTATGGGGTGTGTTATATTATTGTATATAGAAAATGGGCTTATGGAGGGCTCTGTGAGAGTGCTGTTCTCTGTCTTTACTCCAACTGATCTCATTCCATCAATTTTTAGAGACAACCTCCCAGCTGGGGAAGTGCATGTTGTGCTCGACTCTGATCCATCTGATAGTAAATAAATTAAGATTTTTAATCTTAAAAACTTAAAATTTTACATCGACTAATTTAGTGTATTTTAAGTCAACTAATTCTTTAAAATGCTTTTCATTTAAAGCAAATTTTAATTAAAAATGCCCCTAATCAAGAAGCCTACAAATTTAAGATTTTAATATAATAAAATAAATTTATTTATATATTTTATAGAGACTGCTTCGTCAGAGAGAGTTCTTCGGAAGTCGATAGATGTCTTGGCTTTACGAATTGCAAGCTATCTGCGCAAATATTTGTTTGTGAGCCACTGTTGTTACCCATTGTGTGATATAGCATCTACTTACTATTATTTTAATTGAGTATTAAAGATTCCATTGTTTAATGATTTTATTTCTAATTATTAATTATAAAGCTTCTCACTCTTGATTCATTAATACCTAATATTGTCAGATAAAATAAGTTGAATTATTGTAATATAGATTATTATAAATCAAATTAAACTTATATAATATTTTAACTTCCTTATCTAATAACCCTTCGATTCCCTGTAATTGCAATAATTGAATAAATAATTGCATTAATGATTATAGTTTTATTTATTTTTCAATATTCTTTATAAAATCCCATAGATCATTTAAGAAGCGAGGATTGGAGTTAAGAACAATAGGATTAAGAACTAATAACTATTGGCTAATAATATAAATAATTAGGATAAAATCAAATTTACATACCCTGATTGGATTATTTTATAAGGTCAATTAATTGAGTCAATAGTTTTTTATAATTAGCTGAAACATTAAAATTATACGCCAATAATAATTAATTTTTAATTTAATTTTTTATTACCCCAATCTCCCTGTCATAATTGATCTATGGGGTGTTATAAATCAAACAATATATTATAGTATTATTAATGCAATATTAAGCTACTTATTCAAATTGAAATTACTGAAAAATATTTTATAGAAAAGGACGTTGTGCCTAATTCAAAGTTTAGAGTTTCTAAATAAACACTCTTACGCAACTCTTATTCCATTTTCACACTAACTTTAATTTAAACTTTGTTTTTTCTAGATGGTGAATATCCTTAAGGCTCAGTTTTGTGCTTATATATTATTAAAATAATAAATGACTGCATTTCGAAGTAAAATATTAATAATTTAAATTGTTTTGGGATGGATCTTTGTTTTTTGTGAAATATAAATATTACGATAATTCTTGACACTGGTCCGAATCATTAGATATTTTAATTATTTATCTACCACTTATGTGAGAGTGCCCATTAGTTAGCAACTTTATAACTTGAATTTACTAAAATATTAATCAAAATTTCTCAATTTATCATTATAATGTTAAAAGTATTTTGATTATGCTGAATGAATTAAATATAAGAGATTTAATTTAAATTTTAAGATGTACAGCCGATATTTGAACACTCTCTTAAGGTCTGTAGAGTGTAAAATGTTTTTGGCTTAAATTCCAATCTCTAAATAAAAATTTAAGATATAATATTAAAATAAATCATTTTCAAATTTAATTTAATAAAAATAAAATAAATAACTTAGAAATTTTCATCATTTATTAACTCTTTCCTTTAGAACTTTTCATTGGGAATATGTTATTGTCAAAATAGGAATATTATACATTTTATTTTGAAATATTTTTTGATATTCTTTTGGTTTAATGATAAATGAATGATAATATAGATATAAATACATCTGATTCATTCTTAAAAAACATTCTCTTTTTTTATAATATGAATCTATGCAAGAAAAATAAATAAATAATTATTTTTATATATACTTAGTATTTCTAGAATATTAACATGGGTTTTACCTGTTCGCACTCTCTTAATTATGATTTAGTTAATATTCTATTACGCTATCAAAGAGATAATCGAGACAAACCAGTTGGTAATATTTTTAGTCAAAATTTATTTAGAAAGGGCAATTGAATTTGAATAATTTACAATACCAATTGATCAATTTTAATTAAATAATAATGTGGTTAAGATTACTAACTAATAATAATAACAAATAGATAAATCCAAAATAGCCCTCATAAATTTTACTTTTATAGAATGAGATTAATATATAATCAATTTTGTCAATATTCCTTTGCTGGTTAAATTCTTCTAACATTTGCTAGATTTAATAGCATTCGCTTAACTTTAAGCAATTTGTTTCAATTGAAATATTTGCAATAGATAAGATTTTTTTAAGAGTGGGGACCTAAATATTGTTTTTAATGGTAGTAACAGCCAAATTAACAAAATAATTTTGCAATAAAAATAATAGGATACATTTATGGATAAAAAATAATTTATACTATTACTATAAAAGTTAATTAAGGAGTCACTCTCATTATTTAATTTTATAAATTTTACGATCAAGCCCTCTTTTCAGATGCCTCAAATGCTTTTTACTGAATTTTAAATTTTAGTACTTCCCCATTTATTAAATAAACACATTACATCTATGAAGGTTTGCTTCATTTTAACTATATATGGTCATTTATCCTACATTTTGAACTAATTTTTTATTAAAGGAGAAGAATTGTTCGGTTTGTTTCTGATATATATTAGAAATTTTAAGTCTTTTCTGAGAAAAAAGTTTACTGACTTTGCATTGTAAATTATAATATCAACCGTAAATTCTCAAAACTTATTATCTTAGTTGGTTATTTGAAAAGCGAAATATTATAAGAGAAATATATTTTAATATAATTTATTCTAAAAATAAATTTTTAGATAGCCCCCATATCAGGAAAAAATGTATTTTGAACATCATTTATCAAAGGTTTTTTATTTAAAAACTTCTTGGATTCGCAAGTATCTAGAATTAAAATAAAATTATAATAAAAATAGGGCGTGTCAATATTTTATATATTACTTAGAGTCTTTTCTCAATAAAAAATTCAAAGATTAGTTGTTAAAATAAAAAACATAATCAAGTCAAATAAACAATACTATTATTTCAATTCAAATATTGGCAAAGGAACCCACCTCACTGAAGAAGCGGTACTTAATTTAATATGAATTAAGAGAAATAATTTTTCAATAGAATAAAGAATAAATTAAGTTAACAAGCACAACAGAGTAAATTTTAATTTTTCCTTTTTTAATATTTACTTCAATCACATCATATATTAATACTCTATTCATTTATGCATAAATTTTAAAACCTTGGTTCATTACTTAATATAATTAGATTAATTTTATCTTAATATTACCAAATAAAATGGATATTTAGTAAATATAGAACGTCTACTCTAATATAAATAATTATACCCCTTCATCTAGAAATAACTAAATTTCTTTAAAGAAATCAAAAAAATCTAAAAGTAGATAAAGAACTGGACAATCAAAAAAGCGTATTAAAGTTAAAAAGACAATCGAAGAAGATTTATATGGGGTAAAGAATTTAAAATAAAATCTTACTCCACAGTCTCAATCATTCCGTTCTTAGTCACAGAATTAAAAAATATTTCTGACTTAACCCGATGCTTCTTCCGAAGGTATTATTAGCAGACCTTATACAAGAAACGAAAATCTAGAAACTGATACTTAAGATAGATTCACCCCTAAAAACCCTATACAATCGAAAAGCACAGAAAGATTTAAATTTCCTAATTTATCAAGATATGGGCAAGATCAGTCAACAATTGGAACCTAGTCATATAGAAGTCGAATGAAAGCTGAGCATTTCACACCTGGAGAGGGTTTTATGAAAGAGTAATACATGCCTATAGACAAAAATGTTCAAATGAAACAGCGTTAATATGATAGTATTAACTTTGAATATCTTAAGAAAAAAAGGATGCTGAAAAATCTCTATCAGGAGTTACAAATGATTGAAGAGGCAAACAGAGCAAGAGATAAATTTAAGTACCTGGAAGATAAGGAGTAGTTTCAGCAGATACAGATTAAAGATATTTAAGAGCTTAGTGAAGAGGAGCTAGAAAAGAAACATGCAAAATTGGCAGAAGATTATAATGTATTTTAAGACAAGATAGAGTGGGAAGAGGCTGAAAAAGAGTAACTGATTTGGATTCGTTCTCGTTTCAAGTAATAAATTGTAAGTTACAACTTTATTGTTCAAGAATTAATAATGTTAATGTAGTTTTATGATAAGTAAAAACAATATACTTTGGAGGATAAAGTTTTGCACTCAGAAAAGACTACTCAAGACATTCCAAGGCTAGAATTAATGAACATGCATAGAATAGTAGCCACTGATTTGCAAGTGTCCGTTGTTAAATCTCAGCTTGAGGCAAAGTCATAATATAGATCACAAATCTTAGACAAAAATCACAAAACTCTCGATTATGAGGCAAATCAAGTTAAGAAGCTTGAAGATGAGTATCTCAGCATACTTTAAAAGCGTGATTTCATGATGAGAAAGTTAGAAAGGCTTAGAAATTAAAATATACAGGAAGAATTGAGCTTCAATAATTTCATAGGAACTTACCAGGTAAAAGAAAATGAGAAGAAGATGATATTTAGAATGTATTGCTTGCTTCAACTTAGAGAAAGCGTGAGTGGCATAAGAGCACACAGTAATGTTCAAGCTACAGCTGCAAATCAAGTAAATCTTGATATAGAACCCTTTAACGAGCTTAAAAGTGTCTTTGACCAAAAGTAAATACTTGATAGAAAAATCGAAAAACGCTTAGAGCTTCTGGATTAGATAAAGGATGATAAATTCATGACTAATAGTAAGCGTCTTTCAAAAAAGGCCAGCATTTTAATCGATGAAGATTAACATACCACTCCTAGAATCAGCGCACTGCATGTATCTCAACTTGCATATAGAAATTATATAGACGTTAGAAGTGAAAATAAATCAATTCTCAAAAGAAACTCAAGTGTAGGCTCAAGTAATAGTTACGGTTCAATATCTTAAAATCAAAAAGAGCAATCAAACTTGAAAACTCCTAAGTTTAAAGTTAACCCTAAGAAAATATTTGATCAATTATTCAAGCATGACGAAGATCATGATTAGTACTTCCAACTATTCTTGACTCTCGAGAGAAGCGGTTTCTTATAACTTGATGACTTAGAATTGATACATTTGATTGATAAAAGGCATGTGTATCTCGAATCTATATCTAAATTATATAATGAACTTGCTCTTATAAACAAGCTCAAAGTGAAGGAATATGAAACTCTTATGTAAGAACTTGAGTATGTAGAAAATAACAAAATGGAGACTGAAGCATCGACACATTAAAAAGGTTAACATTTTATTTTAATTAATCAGGTCACAAGAAGACAAGTTCAGTTTTTAAACGACTTACATATTTTGAGCTAAAACATAAGTATGATCAAATTTTACTTGAAATAGACACTCAGAGAGATAAGACAAATGGCAATAAAAAATTCATAAGCTAAATGGAAGCTAACACTATTGAGTTAATGAGGAAGGTAACATTCAAGATTAAGGTTGTAGATCAAGTATCACTTTAATTTCAGGAAGGCTTTACACCTGAACTATTAGAAACAAATGATGATGAAAGAATGAAATAAATTAGATTAAGTAGTCCAATCTCTAATTAACTATCAGACATATCCTAGAAGGTAATTACAAACTTATTGCATGACAGGAAAATTATTTTACCTCCAGGTTTAAATATTGAAGATGCTATAATCATCAATAATAAAGAGCTCCTAGAAATGGTTAACATATTTGAAGATAATTACTGGATTCAGCCTGAGAAAGCTGAACAGAGATAAACTTAGTTTTTATTTATTAAAATTATGATCAGTCAAAATTTTTCATTTACAACTAAAATAAGAGTCCAAGGAGAGTAGTTTCTAAATCACCTTCTCCATAAAAAAATTAAAAATCAAGATTTTTGAAAGCTTAAAGCTTAAGACCTAAGAAGGACTAACTAAACATAATATTAAACCCCGTCCCAAACTTAAATAATCCTTAACAACAGCACTCTCAAGAATTTAACAATGTGATTCAGTAAAGGTCGAGCGATAACTTATTAATTTTTGCAAATAAAGTATAAAACAACAACTTTTAGAGTCCAGATTCTCATGAAATAATAGGAAGTATGCAAGATAGTGATGCGTAGGTCTCAAGGCAAAATAGCAATCAATTTCTAAGTTCAGAGAGCTAAAGAATATTCTTGAGAAGCATTGTGAGAAAATATAAGTTCTTCTTTTTATTTGCTTACATTATGAAATTCCTATAAAACATCTCTCTCAACTCAAAGAGAAGTAAGTTAAAATGTTTAATCTTAATCAAAATTTATAGTTCAAACAGAAATGAGGATATTTTAAAGCAATATCAGTGTTAGCGATTATAATGATGCAAACAACTTTTTCAAAAACATTAAAGTAAAAGACTCCTAAGCATCCGTTAGTGATTCACTTTAAACTTAGTTTATTTTAACGTAATATTTTAAACTGAAATCGATATTATGGAAACTAAGAAGCCACCTCCACTTTTAACCAATATGCGTAGAAAATCAATAAAAATAGTATAAAACCTTTAAAACTCAATTTTCACTCCTATGGATATCAAACCTCATGATGATGAAGCAAATTAGAAATTTAGTTCCCTTAAACAATTCCGTAAAAACCTATAAAACAGAAAAAATTCAAAATTGCCATCAAACGATGACTCACTCATTTAAGAGAGAAATTTCATGGATGAACAAAGGCATAAATAAAAAGATTAGCTATAATAAGAACAGTAGAATTATATCGGGTAGAAATCAAGCAACAGCAATAATTACTTCAATGTGAACTAAAACAACTCTCTGAGCAATTTCTTTACAACAGGGTTTTCATAGTAAAACTAGTCTTAAATTGGGAACTATTCTCGGCAGTAGAATTAAATAGGATTAAACGATAATTAGCCTAAGAATTACTTTAATAGTATTAGAAATCAAGTTATTTAATCTAAAAGTGATTTATAAAACCATAGTTTTATTAGGATATTATTATTATTATTTAATGCTTTACAGAAATTGTTACAGGGGATTAAACCAACCAGGAATATATAATCATTTTATGCTCTTTCTTCCCTTTCTCGCTACCAATGGTGTCCTGTTTATTAGGATATAACAAAATAGCATCCAGCCTGGAAAGCTTACTGGCTATAAAAAGCAATTAAAAACAGTTAGTACTATGATGAAAAAATTCGAAAAAGACGACTAATAATACATTCAAGTGTTAAAGTCAAGCGTAGAGAAGGCTCATTAAGCCATCAGAAGAACAGATACTATGATTATCACTACTGAGAAAGAATGCGAGAAATCTAAAAATATAAACAAAAAACAATAATGTAAAATATTTCATAAAAATTTGTGCTTACTATGGAAAGTATATGTGAAGTGAATTTATTTAAAAAATGCAAATATTCCTTAATAAATTAATGAATGCAAAATGAAATCCTAACATAAAAATAACACTCATGTCCACATGAATGAAGAAGAATTGAATGCTTAGTTAGAAAATAACGAAAAATAAAATCCTATTAAAAACAGCAATAAATTCTCAACTGTTACTAAAATTAATCAAGCACTGCAAAAGAACAGCTACAATATTTATTGTTTAAATTTTGTCTGATTTGTAAAATAAATCAAAGAATTTTAAGTTAAAACCTAATATTGACTCATTGAATAAAGAACTAGGAAAAAATAAATACTCTACCTATCTCAAGAACTCACAAATACAATAAAACCCATCTACAAATCAAGTTAATTTTTAAATTTAACCTATTAATAAAATTTGTACAAAATATTTGTAAAATAAGTAATGTTCAGAAGAAACCAAAGTCATGCTCAATTAAGAAGATCAACAAACCAATCAGAGTAAGCTAATCACTCATTATAAAAAATATCACAATAAAATCAAAATAAACAAGAAATTTCTTAAAGAGGGCAAATTATGAAAAAATCAAGTAGCAAATTAAGTTTCAAGGGGATTGAGTAAAATAATAATTATATGGATTTGAGAGGCTATTAAACTACCAGAGAGAACTGAAAAATAATTATTATTGTAATAATTGTAATCATAAATGACGGTATTAATGGTATAATTTTATAATTTTTATCTTTTTTAATGTAAGTATTTTTTATAATGAACAAAATGAGTCATAAGTCAATTATTAATTCAAGATATCAGCAAATTGGTGCTTTTGACAATCTAAATAATTTCTCTGCAAAAGGTGCAATTGATATTATAAAAAATAAATCATAAGCAGCTTAATTATTGTTTCTATTTTTGTATAGAATATCATTTTTGTAAAACTAATAATGGCCTAATTAGTAGCAGATCTAAGAGCACTAAAAAACTAAGATTTAACATCAAAGATTTCGATTATAATTGATGACCAAACCTATATTAAAATTATCTATTATAGATTAATTAATTCTAATTTCCTATCCAATATTCATAAACATCAAAATCAAGAAAATTCCCAAAAAATGTATATATGAAATAAATAAATAAATTAATGGTTCCTTTTAATTCGATGCTAACTATGTATTACATTATTATTTTACAATTTAGTTGATAATTTTCAAATCAAATCCAATTACTCTTTCTTCTCGAACTTGTAATTGACTTATCCCTAATATTACTCTTGGATCTCTATGTCTTACTCTCTTTACTATCATAACTATTATTTATATATAATTAAAGATATCCAATCATTGTATAGTTTAGATATATATATATTTTTTATCAGAATTTCTGCTCCTGGTGTTACTTTCTTGATCGTCTTATTAATTTTATGAATTGCTTTTCTAATTACCCTAGCGTTTCTTTGTTACTCTACTCTCCTCCTCTGAGTCATCTTCAACTTCCTGTATAATGCTGTTTTCCCTTGATTTGCTCCTCTAATTATTGGATGATTATCTCTGATTTCTGAATAGAATTGCGAAACCCTTCTTGACTCTGGATTCTTTGAGCACGTTCATCTGGTTGATCTTTTTCTTTCTAAGCTTTGGGGAGTCGCTATTCTCAGAGTCGCCCTCATCAGAATACAAATTACTAGAGGATTGGCGGATTGAATTTTAAAAGGATTATTTATCTTGAGATTAACGAGATCTTGAGCTAAGCTACTGATTTGAATCATAAAAATAAGGTAATATATCACATCATATACCATTTGTAAGGATTATAATATAAGGAATTGCTCAATCATAGATTTAAATATGGAAGTCAATAATTTTATAATTTAAATAAGAAAGAAAGTACTATAGAATTGTAACAATACATTATGCAAGAATACTAATATATTATAAATATATTCATAATTTTTAGAATGTAAGGAATCTCCAACACTTAACGAACGTTTTTTCAACTTAGAATCTTTCATTTAAGAATCGGGTAATGGCCCCTGGCGGGGGCAGATAAAATTTTTTTTCCAAATTTCTTAAACAATCTAAAAATCAATAAAATATTGAAATAACTTATTATAACCCAATAAATTATTTTTTAAGGCCCCTTATGAACTTTTTAGGAAGTCTAAGTAACATATTTTATAATATTTTACTATGAATTAATTTGTTAAATAACAATAAGTTAAAAATAAAAATGAAAAGTCTTCCAATATTTTATTTTCTTTTATATTTGTAATTTTATCAATAGCTACTCTAATTCATTGCATACTCAGCAGTAAATTAGCTTAATTCATCACTATAAAAATAAAATTTTTGTCTCTGATATTATAGAACCATATAAATAATTTACTGCTGAGTATGCAATGAATTAGAGTAGCTATTGATAAAATTACAAATATAAAAGAAAATAAAATATTGGAAGACTTTTCATTTTTATTTTTAACTTATTGTTATTTAACAAATTAATTCATAGTAAAATATTATAAAATATGTTACTTAGACTTCCTAAAAAGTTCATAAGGGGCCTTAAAAAATAATTTATTGGGTTATAATAAGTTATTTCAATATTTTATTGATTTTTAGATTGTTTAAGAAATTTGGAAAAAAAATTTTATCTGCCCCCGCCAGGGGCCATTACCCTAAGAATCTAAGCACTTCTTTATTGTTATGTTTTTATGAAAAATAGACACTATTGCCGATTTTTTAGATGATTTTGGAAACTTTTACTATGCAAGTTATTCATCATAAATCTCTTAAAAATTTGCTGTTTCATTATCAAATTCTATATGTCTTTTCAGGGTGAATATCTATGTCTGAAGATTAGATGAAACTGTCATAATCATGTTGAATTATTTACAAATAGGAGATTATGAATATTAGTTTTATTATGTATATAAACGACAAATATATTAAAGAGATTAATTATACTTGAAAGATAAGTTTTGCTCTTTTACTTTCCATATAGTATCCAAATCTATTTTGATTTATTTTTGCATTCATTTCTTTTTTATAATTAAAAGTGGATTCTCCTATCTTGCCTTAAATTTTTCTTTATCATATTATCTCAAAATTTACTTCATTTATTATTTTTTGAAAAACATTATTTAAAATAACGCAACTCATTTTAATTTGTCAATAATTCTTATATTTTTTTCATCTAATTTTCTAATATATTTACATTGAATATTTTGACCAATTCCACTCAACGTGTATATCTAGCTTGGATTCAAGCCTGACTTGTTCAGATCATATACACAATAACCTATCAACGTCTCAGCATCAAACATAAGCATCCACTTAGATTTTTATAGGAGACAAGCTATCGAATATTAAGCTGATTTACCCTCTGTGAGTTTCATCAAGCTGAAAGTTTTAAACTTTTCTTTTTGAGAGACGTCTTTTGGGTTTAGTTCGTACTTGAATTTTATTGAGAAAGTTTGCTTGTCAAGTGCGAAAAGTTGCTTTTCAGTTAAAACGTAGAGTAAGGAAGTGTGGTTTTCTGTTAAGATAAAGATAAAAAATACATTCAGAGATAAAGGAATGGAATTTACTATATTTTGCAATGAGATTGAATTTTACAATAAGATAATGGATTTAATCTTAAATAGAGAAATCTGCTTGCTCTTAACAATTTTGGTTTCTTTATTGTTTAAACTAATCTATACCATGCATCCATTGGTAGTCCCACAGACTATATTTATTTGATCTCCACTACTGGATGATTAAGTCTCAATGCAAGCGATTGCACTGTCATCATTCATACATCGGACATTAAACACGATTTTATTCGATTTTAGATTTGTTATTTTTAGTCTACCGTTGCTAAAGCCTTGAATCAGAAGATTCTGTCTTTGGTTATGGTAAGCTGTCTTAGTTACTAAATTAAAAAACCGTTACTTAATTAATGAAATACTAATATTAATAACTTGCATAATTATAAATTTGTATATTTACTGTAATTTTCTCATTTGGATCTATATCTCTGATGCTTAATGGTTCGACATTTATAACTTGCATTTCAGTTTTAAATTTATCTGTTTTTATTAAGGTTTGTTACAGTATAACTTCACAAGTTACTGAATTGCTTAAACTAATTAGAATCCTCTTATAATATTTAAAGTATATATTTCTCTTAGATTTTAAGATCTTTTTATTAATTAAATTTATATTATATGCCTTTTATCGACATAAAGCGATGTAACTCGTTCATCAATAATAAATTGCTGAAGATCAATTCTTAAGATTTCACAAATATTTTAAGTACCTACTCTTAATATTTTCAGTTCTTATAAACTGTTTGCTACAAACATGTAACCTAAAATATTTTAAGCGCTATCATCATCTAGTTTCTTATATGATTGCATAAATGAAATTAAAGTAACTACTAATTATTTTAAGATACTGATAAAAAATATATTTTAAAATGAAAATTAATCAGAATTATGAAATTAGCTCTGTGGTAGTGGCATATTTTTCAGCATCTTTTTTGTTTAAACATTTCTAAAATCTTTAATCAGTCTTAGATAGTTCATACAATTACTCTCTTCTGCCCATTAAAGCTAAATTTTCAATATGATCTATGAAGTCTTTGCTATAAATATTAATTATTTTGAAATATAATTATTTGAATAAATTCAATCATTATAAAATTAAAAAAATTAGCAATATTAATTTAGCTATTTTTGGTGGTAGTCTCAATAAAGACTTAATATTTGATAGCACCATGATTTCCTACAAAACTGGGTAATAATTTAAATATATTTTATGATTCATTATCCCTGTCCTAATTTAATTAAATAATGCTTTTTCTCTTATTTATAGTTCTATCATCTACTTTTAATTATTTTTGTTAAATTATATCATCTGAAGTTGTATAAAAAAGTTCATTTTTGTTGTTTAAAACAAGGATAAGTTGAGATTTAATGAGATTCTGTTTACTTGATCTTAGTTTAAGCATGTCTTATTTCTTCGATTTTTAATGAAATTAAAGAATCTAGTCGGAAATGTTCTAATTTTGAGTTTATTTTATAATAGGCAGAAATTTCACCCCAAAATTTTACAAATAATAACTCATATTAACCAAAAATTAATTTTGATTGGGAATCATCAAATCGATAAAGCTAACATCAACTATTTTATTATCTTCAGATATTTAGCTTATATTTATTTGATTGTCGAAATATCTCTGATTTTTAGTCCCTTTTGCACCTGTAAAGACTTATAATTCGGTCATAGACTCTTTCTTTTTGAGGTTAAAACTGTATTAAACTACAAGTATCTAATTGATGGAGTCTGTAGAGTTTTTCCATGTAATCTTAGCTGATGTCAATTCTTAAGTGTTATTTACCTCGTAAGCTTGTAGGGGTTTACATTTTTGATTTTTATCACCTGAACTTTGGGCTTTAAATATTAGTATTTTACCGCTTGTAAAAACTACAGCTATACGATTGGCTTCGTGGTTGTAAGTTGCAGTTAATGCTTGACCTTGATCATTTTAATTAAAGTCAAGACGTTAAACTTCTTTGTTTTTATATAGGGAGTGTACTGTTATAAAAGATTAAGCTGTTTCGTTACTTTTATAACAAATCAGGAGTCTATGGGGCTTTTTGTGATTAGATTTAATATTATACATCATAAATGTAATTTTAAATTTAAAAATTAAGGAATAACATTTTAATATCTGAAACTGACATTTCATGTTTCTAAGGGCACACAATTTGTGAAATAATAGCTGTTTAATCTAAAGAAAACACGAAAATATTGCCTTAGTTTGTCCCTAGAAAAGCATAATCTTCATTAGAGTCTTATCCAATATAAAAATCAGGAATATATAAGCATGTGAAGAACTCCTGTTTTTATAGAGCACTGACTTTTATCGTTTAATTTTCAGAATTAGAGTAATTTATCAAAGAAATTCTTTTACTTATCTCATCTATTGCTAAAATGTAAGGCCTATTGGGATAAAATTTAATGCTTTAATATGTCTGATTTTGTTAGTCCAGAATCTGAACTCTGGTTTTTCTTGCTCCTGTAAAATTAGAAATAATTAAATTGTTCATAATAGAAATAAGCTGTATAAATAATTTTAAATCACTGATTTCAATCAAACCTGGTTAGCTTTAGAGAGCAAATAACTCTTAATAGGAATCACATGAAAAACATATTTTGTTCTCTTTAACCTATTGGGACGACTAGTTGATAGCAGTTAGAAACCTGGAGTTTAATTTTGTCAATTTTTGTTCCATAAACATGTTTGCTAAGGGAGGGGATTCAATCAAAACTTGCTAATTTTTATCAGTTTTTACTAAACTTTTGAGTATGTTCCAGCTCTTGCCGCTTGACTAACTTGATTCTTTTGTTTTCGTAAACTTGAATATAAATTACAGTTTAGAAATCTAAAATCATAGAATACCTTTATTTCTTAATCAATATCTCTATAAAATAGGGAAATATCTTGATTATATAGAGTTTTAGTTCTTTGTTAGTTTACTTTATTGAGAAGCAGCCGTTGAAACGCTACTTATCGACATATGGCGTTGATTTTTATGTATTAGGCTTTCTATCTTTTTAAACATATTTCCTTAATGCTAATTATTTATTTATAATGAATGTGATCCGATTCTAATTAAGATAATTAATTTATTCAATAAAACTTAAAGTAAATTGCATAGAAAAAAAAATTAAAGAAGTATTTTATGAATTTTACTAATCTATTCTATTTAGAGTGTTAAATAAAATAGAAATTCAATTACAAATAATAATATCGATTAATAAATGAATTTGTTGAATATCATAATTATATTATTTTGGTATTTTTAAGGTCCTCTTTTACTTGTTAAAGTTTGTCTATACCTACATTTTAACTTTTATCATTTAGTAAATTTTGATTATAATAGAAATATTTTTAATTTATATTAAACATATTTAAATAATAAGCAAAAGCCTTATGTTTTATCTATCAATTAATGACAATCTTTTCTGTCCATTAATAAATTGAGTGGTCCCTTTCTATCTATCCAAAGATTTTGAATTATTTTTCCTAAGAAATTCTTTAAGCTATGGGATGAGAAACTTTTTCATCTCGTGCTGATTTTAGTGTCTATTTAAAATGAAATTAAGGATAATAAATATTAGATTTACATTTTCTCTTAAACTTCATTTGAAAAGTTTAGTTGCTCATCGTTTATTAACTCTTCGAAATCTTGGCTCTCCAAGCTTTCAAACATAGGATTCCTATATGGATATGAAAAAGTTATGTAATTTTTGGTTACTTATGCTTTTTGTACTTGAATCGATCGCAATATTAGAACATATCGCTATCATCGCTTTGCTCTTGTAATGCTTCATCTTTTTAATCTGAATTTTGATCATCGCTAAAAATACTTAAGTTTTCTTTATTTAAGGTTTTGGGAAGATTGGGCTTATTCTCTTCTATAAAAGCTGATTCAATTTTGAACTCTCTGTTTATCTTTTAAAGAGCTTGAATGTCTTTCTCAACTTTCGCCTTCTCTCTGTAAAAATTTATAAGAAAATAACAAATTTCTTACTGTTTAAAGTTAGATTGAAAGCCTCCAACTTCATTTGGTAATGAGGCATTTTTAATTTATTCGCCATTCCTCTCGTATTTTCGCAAATTTTACAAACTATTGATGATTTTAGCACACGTCATGCTTAGACCTTCGTTTTAGATTTTTCCATTATGATAGACTCCAATATTAGATTTTGCTTTTATACCACTTACTAGGATTAATCTCTACAGTCTGAGGACTTTCATGCTTAGCGAAAGCTCTTCTTTTTAGATAAATATAAAAGAAATATGGAGAGATATCCCCACTAACGATCTGCATGAAGTGATTTAAATTCAGTAGAACTCCTCTCATGATGGCACAATCAAAACCCCTTAGTGAGGTTTATAAGTGCTTTGATTTGTAGGGTATAGTTGGGGTCTTATTGGGGTTAGTAGAGAAAACTCAGGTTTTATGTGAATTTAATGAATATTTAATGAGTATTAGAGTACTTAATTAAAACAAATTTAATCTGCTTGTCTTTGTTGTATCTCTTGAATCTTGCTCTCTATAGTGGCTCAAGTATGTCATCTTAGGATTATCTAGGATATGAAGGAGCTCTCACGATTATCATCTCTACTATCCTTTTTATTTCTTCGCAGACATCTTCTTACTTTATATGCTTCTAAGCTAAGCTAATTTATTGTTTTACATGCTTAGTACCAAAGTAAGACATGCTTTCCATGTCACTTTCTAAAATAATAGCAGCAACTGCCCATAAATCCCACTAAACAGAGCCATTTGTCCACTTCTCTCTGATTGGGAAGTATCCTGGTGTCCCAAGAACCTTAGCTAATGTTACAATCTCTTATCTTAAGGCTCTATTCAAATCGATAACTACAACTTCTAAAGGACAGAGGTTGAGCATCACATTTTCAGGCTTTAGATCTCTATGAACATATCCAAGTTCATGGAACTCCTAGACACCCTTAATCATATCTGAAAGTATATCATTCAAGTCATCCGGATATCTGTTTTGATATAGATAGTCTCTTAAAGTCATTTCATATTTCTTAAGCCTTAGTGCAATGAACCCAAAGCCTAAAATAACACCGTCTAGCTTAAGCAAGTTCTTGCAATCTCTTTTTAAGCTTCTCTAAGAACGATATATTCGTTAGCAAACTCATTCTAATGCTGTTCATTCTTAATGAGATAGCTGAAAGGATATACCTAGTATGCAAACTCGTCGACTACTATAAGTTTTGCCTTGCTAGGCACGTTTATATTCAAGTAGTTTTCTATACAACTGCTAAGATCAACAGCATTTAATGCAGGAATATACATAGCTCTCTCTT
>ARYC01006564.1:0-26127 GCA_000711775.1 Oxytricha trifallax
AGTACACTCCTTAGAGAATCTCACCTCTTGCAAGCAGCTGGTGTTGCAGGCACACCTAAACTAATAAGTATAGAATTTAATTACTGGTTTGCCTGGGATTGGAACATCATGCAATGATTTGAGTGTGGTAAGAATCTTCCAGTGAGGCTTCACCTTGAGATGCAGCTGCTTAAACTCCCATGACTTCTCTGGGAAGTTGAATACATCGCTCTTATCAATCTCTTATATCTGTGCTACTATCTTTGCAGCTTTAACATTCTAATGCTTCTCGTCTCTTGGCATTATGAGTTCCAAGATTTACTACACGTCTAGCTTTTTATCTCGCTCTTCCCCTAATGCTTATACTAACTTCTGTTCTTCTAACTCAAGATTTACAGCATGTGTGTCTTCAGAGTTCTCTTGAGTAGACTCTTTCCACAGATCCCACACTATGCTTGTTACGATTGACTAGCAGCGTTAATATACCTTATAAAATTATATAAAATTTATTCTTACTTTTACGATACTGCACTCTATGGTTTACCGTTCTACTTGCTCTGAAGGTAAGGAATCATAAACTATATTAAATTAAAATTATAGTTTAAGTCCATGTGTTATTACTTACTTGTATACTAAAGTGATCTAGTATACCATAAGTTAATATTGTCACACTGTAGTAAAATTTCATACACAACTGTGAATAAAGCTAAGGTAAGGTAGTGTTAATGTTGTTATGTGTAAATACTATACCTGGTTATATAGACTCATTTCAGGTTGTCAAGGAATGTACAGACGTATAGGCATCTACTGATGCAGAGGTAGTAGGTTTGAATAAACATAGGGTATCAGTAATAGAGGGACAATGATTTGTATAGTTTAAGTTTGTATTTGATTTAATTATAAATTATAACTTTATCAATAAAAACTTATTATATTTCACTCTTTTTAATAAATCCTACTACCCCAACACCTCCACACTAACTTAATATACTTATAATGACGTTGGCGAGCATGCTCGATCAATGTGTATCATTATTGTTGAAGTAAACATTGAAATTCAAAGTTGAAGAATGATTGCTTTGGTCGAGTGGAAATTCTATAAACCAACCGAGTTTCCCAAAGTACTGCTGTTTTTTTAGAAATCTAGTAATTTCTTCGTTATCGCCATCATATTATCCCATAGTATCGTCATGCCCACGTGTACATACTTTTCGACTGCTTCTTAAATCGTCTGTCATACAAATTATAAAATAAAAATGAAAATGAACCTTTGATATTCTTGGTTTTTATCTTCTTTGTTTTTTAAACATTGGATGAGCAAAGAAACCCTGAGGCTCGAGCAGTTCCATCAGAAGTAGCTGAATTCTAGTTTCCCATTATAAAACTTAAATAATAAATCGTAATAATTAAAGAATAGCACTCAATACTATCATATCATTTAATCATAATATAAATCCCAATAACTTTACAATATCATCAATGAACGACTTATAGTATTATAAGGTTATAATAGGATTTAAAAAATACAGATTAAATATAGATTTTAAAGAGAAAAACTAATACTTTAAGAGTAATTTTAATTGGCTTCTTATATAAATAAATTAAGTTTCATAAAATGAGCGACAAAGTTAGGCCCATGGATAACAACAATCCAAACGCTAACTACAATGAGAAAACTCATCCTGATGCAGATAAGGATGTATGTTAACTATTAAATTCAAATCAAATTATTAAACTCTGGTTTTATAGAGTCATAGATTAGATCTGCTTAAGGATTAATTAGCAAATGGTCAAGTTATGAATAGAGGCTGCACTGATATTATATGCTGTTTCCTATTTTTAGCTTTTTGTGTGGGAATGGCTGGCACAGCTGCTTATGGCTTCATTAATGGAGATCTCATGCTTTTACTTACTGGC
This sequence comes from Oxytricha trifallax, assembly GCA_000711775.1. Classification (NCBI taxonomy): domain Eukaryota; phylum Ciliophora; class Spirotrichea; order Sporadotrichida; family Oxytrichidae; genus Oxytricha; species Oxytricha trifallax. The sequence continues at coordinate 1,897 of ARYC01006564.1, forward strand.
TGGGATTATGATGGTATGATTAAACTTTTAAAGTATTAATACTCATGTTAGGCAATGGATGTGGATATAACACAACAACAAAAGACTATGGTTACTTATATTGGCCTGCTCCTGATGTATCGGCCATTTCAAGCGACTATTATCAAGCATTAAAATACTCAATGTGCGTAAAATCATGCCCCTCAAGCAGTAAAACCGATGTTGTAATATGCAAAGAGCCTTCATTCTTTGGAAGTAATGTTAAGTTCAAGAATTGTCAAAACAAAGATTCTTATATTAAATGTATTAAATTACTATATGAGTAATAAAATACTATCCATATGCATACACAATGGGTAATGGGACAGTTAGTTATGGAGAGCCAATGCGATACAGCACCTAAAAAAGTATTTTATAGATTGCTAATTCTTAAACATTATTTTAGTATTAAACAAGTATTGCATTCCAGACTCAGAGGCTATTAAACAAGAATCTATAAAGCAATTTAAGGATAGATTCTATGATACCTACAATTAAAAATAATTAAATTTTATTATTATTCTGCACCAATTATTTTAATTATGAATGTAGATAAATTTACAGATTATGTGATGGATTTGGTGAACTGCTGGCAGGTAATGCTAATTAGTGTGGGAGCTGCTTTCATCTTTGGCATGCTATATATGGTAATTATGAGATGCTGTGTGGGGATAATTGTGTGGTTCACTATATTTGGTATTCTAGCTGCTCTCGGTGGTGGTGGCTACTGGGTCTACAAAACCAAGAACAATTACGACCAGTCAGATGACAACTACAAATACTTGCAATACGGTGCCTATGCTCTCTGGGGTATTGGTGGAGCTTTTTTCTTGATAGTCTTATGTTGCTGTGGCTATTTTGAAAGTTACTGGTCAATTCATCTTTAACACACCAACTGTACTAACTATTCCAGTAATCTTCTTGTTAATCTGTGGTATATGGGTTGTTGCTTGGACTTTCACAGCTGTTTATATCTTCTCAGTAGGTGATATACAACCAAGAGATTCCCCGTTGAGTTTTGTTACTACAGTCAAATGGACTAAGCAGACTAGATACATATTCTTATACCATGTATTTGGAGGTCTTTGGGTAAATATAAACTCCATAAAAAAATTAAAATAAATTAATATTTTTTATAAAATATTTTTTTTTTGGGGTTTCAAGTTAAATTAGTTATCGAATTTTCAAGATTATAGGTAGTTATATTCGAAGTGAAAATATTTTTGCATAATTTTGTTATGTAAATGTAAATAACATTCTATTTCTAATATTGTAGGAATACATTTGATTTGGGAAAAATAATTATAATTAATAAATTAAATCATTAAATTCGTGGCAGTTAACTTTCGGACTGAAATTGAACTTGATCGATAGGCAATTAAAAATTAGCTGGACTTTACTATTGGCGGTATGCCTCTATCGCATAATTTTTGGTAATTTGTTTAGTTAATTTAATGCAAACATTAAAGTCCAGTTAACTCGCTCCTGAGATGCGATAGAGGCATACCGCCAATAGTAAAGTCCAGCTAATTTTTAATTGCCTATCGAACAAGTACCATATTGTCAGTGTTCCAGAAAGTTAACTGCCACGAATTTAATGATTTAATTTATTAATTATAATTATTTTTCCCAAATCAAATGTATTCCTACAATAATAACTATGACCTAATTATAATTTGTTTATTAATCATTTAATGTTTTAAATGCTTTCATCATTGGTTGTTCTCAATTCATCATAGCTGCTGCTTGTGCAATCTGGTATTTCTCTTTCACTAGTGATACATCAGGAAAAGGTTCACTCTGTCAAGGTATAAAATGGATCTTCAGATATCATTTCGGTTCAATTGCCTTCGGTAGTTTCATAATTGCAGTAGTGCAACTCATCAGAATAATATTCGAATACTACAGAAAGAAGATTCAAGCTGCCAATAAAAACAACCCAGTAGTTAAATGCCTACTATGCTGCACTGGTTACTGCCTGGCTTGTCTTGAGAGATGCGTCAAATTTATAACTAAAAATGCCTATATTCAAATAGCTATTAGTAGCAAAAATTTTTGCAGATCAGCTTGGAGTGCTTTCTTGCTTGTCGTGAGAAATGCTCTGAGATTCGGTTTTGTGCATTCTCTTGGTGTTATTTTCATGTTCTTGGGAAGACTATTAATTATTTGCTGCACTGTGATATGCTGATGTGCTGGCCCTACTTCGCAAATCGTATTTCTTCTCCATACTTCCCATGTATTGTTGCAGGTATCATCGGGTACTTGATTGGAGCTTTGGTTGTGAGTATCTTTTCATTTGCTTCAGACACCATTCTACAGTGCTTCTTCCTTGATAAGGAATTAGGGGATGATGCCAAGGGAAGACCCCCTAATAATAGACCACCCATTATGAATGATTTTATATAAAGAGCCAATGGTGGCAAGAGATGCTGCTGTTGCTGACCAATATAAAACCAAATCACTCCTTTAAACAAGATAAATGAAATATAAATAAAATTATAGTATGTTTATTAATTCAATTATTAGTTAATATTAAAATTAGGTTACTAAAATTAAAACTAAAGTAAAATTGAATATTAGTTATCCTCAATGTCAATTCATTATAAAAATTGAGATTTAACATGCAAATAAGCATATATAAAAATAAATAAAGCTTAAGCTCCTTATAAATATTAATTCAATTAGTATTTAACATTTTAAAACATATTTACATTTAATCTGTTTATAACTTAAGAAATTTATAATAATTTTATCCAAAACTAAAATTGTATAAATAATTGTGTTGTTTCAATTTATAAATCATACTTTCAATATTGGTCCTTATTTCTTTGAAATCGTTAATCTAGGTATCTTTGATTCTCCTCTGTTTATGCTGCTCACTCTTTCATTAGATTACGAAGCCTCTCTTTTCTCATTTCCATTATTAATTATCAAGAATTTTGGCACAGTTTCCGGACTCTAGCTTGTAATTCTTGACTATTATAAAGAATTTAAATCTTTCTGGAGCTTATTTCTCTGCTCTAGCAAATCTTCAATTACTTTACACTGCAATTCAATCATTTGCTTGTTGTCTTCAATATTCTTTTTGAATTGATTTATTTGCAATTCATATTGCTGATTCACCTGCTTGATATTTGATTTCTTAAGGTTTTTGATGTGATTCTTCTGAAATGGAGAGTGGATTGGAGAAGAATCATCAAATACGTTGGTTAGTATATCACTACTCTTGTTCTTTGAGTTCTTGTTTATTCTACCAACACTGTGATCATTTCCATAGTTAGTCATTCCTCCTCTATTTGTAATTCTCGCCTCTCCACTCTTGTTGAAGAACAAATCTTCTCCGTCAATAAATCCATCCAGACCTTCTAATAATGATTAATCGCCTAGCTGCTATCTTAAGAATTCAACTTGAGACTTTTCTCGTTTCAATTCACTGTCTAGTTTCTAAATAACCAACTTCAAATCACTATAAGTTGACTGCTCTTTATCCATTATAAATTTTTCATTTTTTCATATCTTAGTACTGCATCTAGTTCTAATTTTGTTTTTGAAGTTTGTTTACTGATTCCCTTAACTGTTTGTTCTAGCTTTTCAGTTTACTAGAGTCATTTTCTTTCTTTTTAAGATTTATGAGCTGCCTATTAAGCTCATCGTTTTCAGATAAAGTTTAGTCTAATATGTACTGCAGATTTTCATTTTGGATCTTTAGATGTTTTACCCTGGAATTAATGAATAACTAGTCTCTCAGTTTATAAGGACTCTGTTAAGCAATAAGCAGATTTCTTCATGAAAATTTAATAAAAACACAAATAAGTGATTTCTTTCAGTGAGTTGCATTTCAGCATGATTATTTTTAATTTGAGAATTTATTTGAGTATCTTTTTAATCCTCCTTATGCTGTTTAATTCTGTTATACGAATCTTTCAGTTTTTAGCTCTACTCTTCTTGTTACTTTCTTGAATTGTACTTATCATTCAAAAACTGTGGATTTAAATTCAGTAACTTCTCATTCAGAAGTAAAATTTCTTGAGGTATTTCATTCAATTGCAGCTTTTAAAACTACTAAGTAACTTATTTATGAAAGTTTTATATAATATTAAATATATTTTCAGGCATAATTTTAAAGAGGATCTAGTAAACTTATAAATTTAAAAAGGTGACATCAAGCAAGAGCTCAATCTTTGTCTCGTACTAATCAAGTAAGTAATTTGCAAACATTTTCATTGAAGATGCCTTTAACTATATTTTTAGTGTTGTCATCCAGTGAATCATTTCTACTTCTGTTCAACATAAACATAAATAAATACTAATAGAATAATGAACATTGATAATCGTTAAATGGCTAGAAACTAATCAAGTTGAGTGTCATTATTTGAGGATCTGGTTGTGCCTAAAATGGATGGTGAAGTGTCAGTAGCTAATAAATGATTTTTCATCTCTAGCATTTAAATCAAGTGTTCTTTTTCATCTTAAAAGGATTCATTTGATAATTACAATCTCTTGTTGTCTTTCAAATTTAAAAATTAACCTCATGATATATTAATAAAGTTATCTTTCTTAAGCCTGAGATTTTCCTTTTCTATATCAAAATGCTCGCTTTCTAATTACGAATACAATCGCTTCTAATTTAATAATTCAGTTTTGAGTTTGTCTAAACTATCATGTAAGATTTCATTTCTTGTATGAACTTCATTTACTGCCATGGATTTAGACTCTGCTTAAAGAACTTTAAGTAATTAATCAAATAATATGTAGAATAATATATCATTAAGAAACACTATCTGGTTGGATTTGTATTTAGTATCTTAGAGTTGCAACTCCAATTCCTATATTTTTCTTAGTCTTGTTTTCTGAATCATTTTTTATATCTTTTTTCTCAAATTTCAATTAGTATATATTCCCATTTATAATTAAGATACGGCTGATAGAAATAAAATTTGATTTAAATAATTATTTAATTTGCAATACTATTTACAGAAAATATATAGATTTTTATGAATAAAACTATTTTCTTCTAATATTATACATTTATAATAATTAACATAAAAATCTATTGTTTTTATTTATCTAATCATAATGGGTTTATCTCCTTCTCTAATGATTACTTTTCATCAATCATTTCAATTACTCTCTGCCTTTATTTTGATAGATCATTATTTAATACTTATAGCTTTTAATCAAATTATGTCGATGTTTATTGGATTTGCTATTCAAATGTTTCTTTTGCTATTTTATACTGTTAGTTCAATAGACATTATCAATGACATATATTATTTGAAAGAAATAATTATACAGATTATATGATTCCTTAAACAGCAGCTCGATTGGAATTATGAATCCTACTCAAATCTCCTCTTGAACTTTCAATGTTATCCAGCAGTTTATCAAAGTCAGTTTCTAGTCTCTCATTCTCCTCAAATACCTTCTTTATATTTTCCAAGTCAAGTTTGGTAGTATGATCGATGGAATTATAGTTGCAAAAGCTTATCCCATATTAAATATACAATGACTTATTTATGAGTTCGATTTCTTTCTCCATACTCTCATACTTGAATTGAATTTCACCTTTCTTAAAGTTTAAGTATGTGATTGTCTTCTCTAAGTCAACAATTTTCTGAGATTTTTACTTAGATTTTGAATAATAAAGTGTTTCAGAGATGGAGAATGTGAATCGAAATGCTGCTATTAGAAACTGTGCATGGTTACTTAAAAAGAATGCGGTAATTAACGCCAGGAATTACTTTCTAAAATCATCTCATAGATGTAATAGGAGCAATAAATTTGCAATATTACTGCTAATAATTCTACTAATATCACTGGAACTGATAATAATCGAACTACTGGATTGTCTAATTAGGCAGAATTTAAAAGTAAATTAAAATATTCTTTGATATGTTTTCAATTTATAAACCTGAATAACGTAATCAGACATTAAGTTGTTCGAATATTAATAATACGAAAGAGAAGTAATTGAAGAATTCTGATATAACTGAAGTGAATAATTCTACAATTAATAATGAAGAATTAAATAAAAAATCTAAATTTCAACAAACAACAGCACAAAATCAGCAATTTGGCTCTGGAGTAATTAAATAAAACTATCTAGATGTTTGAAAGCTCTCTTATTTTATCATTAATTCAAAAAGTAGATAGTAGTAATTAAATATCTGCTTCATAATAATCATTGAGAATTGAAGATATCTTGAATTAAGATTTAGGTTTACAGATGTAGTAAGATATTGAAGAAATTTCTCAAGAAGATGATATTCATAATGAAAATTATAAAATGACAATGCCTCTGCTTTAACTTAAGAATCCGACAAGGGTGATAATTAAGATTCTCATGATTTGACAAATAATTCACAAAATTCCTCAGAACATAACTTGGAAGAATTGGACCACACATAAGATCCTTAAAATCATGAAACTGAATTTTTAAAGGGAAATTCAAGTCAAAGTAAATCAACTCACTCAGTTAACAAAGAGGGTTACAACACGGGTTTAGTGATCTTAATTCTAATTGTTTTGGGGTTAGTGGGCGTCCTAATTATCATGGCTTTACGAGGGGACAGTCTTCAAATGAGGCTAAAGAATAAACATTGGCTCTATGACTAACAGCAGCATTCTTGGAAAAGTAGTGCCGAAGATGATTATAGCTAAATGTTTATTTAAGGCAATTAAAATTAGTACAAATATCAATTATATGAGATTTAGAAGAATTTTAAAATTATTTATAAAAATAATTAAAGAAAGCTATTTTAAAAATATCTTTCCGAATAAATTCTCAAATTTGCCTAATTTAGTAATAATACGTTAGACTATTATGAAAAAACAAAATGGAAAAAATATAAATTAGAATCTATAAATTATAAGCTAAAATGAAAATAATCTTTATTTTATTCTTTACATTAATATGTTAAAGAGAGAGTACAGCCTATATATTCCATATAATATAACTTGCTTGTAAATATGCATACTAATCAATTATTCAATAATTCCAAATAAAAGCAAAAAATTAATAATTGAGAAAAGTATTTCAGGTAATTTAAGGATATTTCTAAGAAATTAGAATAGTTTTAATCTATTAATAATTATTAAGTATTAAATGAAGAATCTTAAATAATATTCTAAATTACTCACTTTACATGAAAATATAAAATTGTTTAATTTATTACATTTTATTTTTCTTTTGTGTATTTTAAGGCTACTTGCTCTTTGGTATTCCTAGGATATCTATCGACAGAAGTTAAAGCTCAAGCTTACAATGAGCCATTCAGACCCCAATTCCACTACTCCCCAGCTAAGAACTGGATCAATGACCCAAACGGACTTGTTCAAGACAAGAGTGGAACTTATCACATGTTTTATCAGTACAATCAAAACCCCAAAACCCTTTCAGTAGTTTGATTGAGTTTTTGATTGATAAAAGTAGACTATTAGTGCATACTTTATTAGGGTTTTAATAGGGTTTATGTAGGGGTTTAATGTTTAAATATTAGTAATTTAAGTGAGTATATGCGAGGTTTGGGGTCAGTTTATGACAGTGAGTATATAGATTTATTGTTTAAGTTGCGATATGGATGTGATGAATATAGTGAATAACTCAAGCCTGTTCTAAATTACACATCTATAGCAAGACTGCTCCATAAATCTCCTGCAACTGTGAGGTCTCACTGTCTATTTGCATTCAATTTAAAGAGATAGCAACTTAATTCTAAGCCTAAAAGACCTCTAAAATTTTAACAGCATCATATCGATTATCTTATTAATGTAAGACTCTTAAATACTGGGCTCATTTCTCTCTAGCCTAGAGAGCTGTTATGTTTCATCGCCAATTTCCTGAGCTTCATATCTCTGCTTAATCTATAGCGAACATATATAAAAAGAACGGAATATCTTACAAGACAGTAAATCGCATTAAGAGAGTGATTGACTTTAATGTTCCATTTTATAAGAATAATTTAAATTATATATTCAATTAAATGTAGAGGGCTATTACTAATAACATTAAGTTCATACACGCTGATGAGGCAGTATTCACGTTTAATACCTTCATATCAAGGTCTTGGTATAAAAGATATAGCAACATTGAAGTATATGATTAAAAGGTTAAGGTTTAAACTCATGCTATACTTGGTGGAATAAGCGAAGATAATGGCCTCGAGACTTATGTTATCCACCCTCGCTCAATAAAGACCGAATAATACATAAAGTTCTTGCAATAACTCAGAGATAAGTACGCCGACTAAGAGATTATTCTGTTTGTAGATAACTTATCTGTCCATAAAACTAAAGACACAAGGAAGGAATATGAAAGGCTAAACATAACACCTGTATTTAATGTTCCATACAGTCCTCAGTTCAATGGAATTGAATTATATTGGGGGTTATTGAAAGGCCACTACAAGAAACTTCTACTATATCACTTGATGCACGATCTGAAGATAGATACAGTCGATTTTATTAAGAGTGCTGCTAAGAGAGTCAGCGATGATAAAGCTAAAGTATGCGCAAGAGAAGGGAGATTTTGTGTATATAAATAAGTTTTAGATTTAAACGAATGAATAAGTTCACATATTAAATTTGCCCGTAAATGGATTTGGCTTCTCTTTCTTTTCTTCCTCTTAAGGCTTGCTTGGGCCTATGTTTCTTCTCTTAGTGCTAGCTCCTGCATCTATGTTCATCTCGTCTTGCTTTTTGAAATCTTTGAAGAGTCTCTTACTCAATTCATGTTTTTTTTGAGACTTTCTCTCTCTGTTTAACTTGCTGCGCTCTTTCATCAAGTATATAGCAGTCCCAGGTTTTTCAATAAAGTTAGAAGGGTAAGCTTACTTGAGATGAATGGATGCTTCTGTAGTTCCTAGAGCCAGGTGTCGCTTATTTTTATTCCTTGCTTCTCTTTTTCTTCAGGAGAGATGCTGTAGCGTTTCTTGTGAGCTTCTTATATAACTTCATTTAAGTACTCAGGTTTCAGAGTTGCAAGAACACCGAAGAAGAAGTTTCTCTCTGGCAACTTATTAGAGAGTTATAGCTTTGATGGAAGGTAGAGAGCAACATCTGGATCGCTCATTGCATCATCATAGAGATTTGTTACTGATATTTCAGGGTAGTTAGGTATCTCTATCATCTTTATTTCATTAGTCTAAAAAGCTTTTTTCTCTTCGCTTAGCAATGCTTTTAAGAACGAGATTTTTGTTCCTTCCTGGGTTGGCAAGAAGAGTTCAACTATAACAATTGTATTTATTATACATGAAAACTTACTTTGCTATACCAAGTACCTATAGAGGTCCTCTTTAATTCGAAATTTTCCTATTAAATCTTTAGACTAAATTCTCTTCATTGCATCATTTATAGACTCCATCTTGCTTCCTCTTTCTAGAAATGTTAATGAAATTTAAAATTATGGATATCCATTCTAAGTTTATTAAATTCTTACTACTAAATAGGGAGGACCTACAGGAGGTCAACCTTGAAAAGATAGTAAGAGAAAGATGGAAAGAACTTTCTCCAAGTTTCAAAGTTTGACTTCCATTTTTATCAAGCTTTCTCCATTAAATTGCTCCAAATAATAATTAATTTAATTAGGTGGTTCATCTAATTTATTTAAAACTTAATTAGGTGGTAATATTAAAGTTCAAAACCGTATTAGGAGGTACATTAAAAAAATAAATTTTAAAACCTCCCCTGCCAAAATTACAAGAACAGCTTTAGGAGGACCACCTTACTTTACAAAACACATTTATGTGCATTTTAATGAATAAAATGGATGTATTAGTATATAAATTATCACTAAAATTAAGAAGTATAAAACTAATGTCTCGTACTATGTTCTCATTAAACCTCTCTAAACCTTTGAGGATATGCTCTTACTCTTGTATCAACGTAGAATTTAAATAGCTTGTATAAATAATAATAGTTTTTATAAAATGATCGGTATCTTACTTAGAAAAGCGTCATTGCTTGGCATTAGCCAGCAAAAACTTTCTTTCATGAATCAAAAGAAAATTGAGACTTGCGATGCCTCTACCTAGTACGAACCTGAAATTTTCTAACTTTAGGCATCGGACTTTGAATAGCAATTAAGTTGTTTAATAGAAATGCAGAGGTAAGAAATTTAATGCGAAGTTCCAATGAAAATAGTTGAAAAGGAGGAAGAGAAAAAAGAAATTAAAGCATTACATTTATGTGAAGAGTGTGAGAAGAATTTCACTTATAAATCTGCTCTTAAGCGTCATATCTTAGAGCAGCATTCTAACAAGCCCAAGCTCTATCTTAAGCATGATAAGATAGATGGAAAATAATTCTGCCATTTCTGCAATAAGTAATACAATCATTCAAGGGATCTAAAAGTTCATCTATAAAACCATCATGGCAAGAAGTTTGAAGTAATAGATCCAGAGACTGGTGAGGTCTTCCTTTAAAAAAGAAAGCCAAGAGACCCTTTAGAAACTTTGGAACAAAGAGTAAAGAAAGAAAATAAACTTATTAAAGCAGTAAGAAACCTCCCAGCCTCAGAGATAGTAAAAATCACTCTTAAGATGCATGCACTTAAACTTCCAATATTGAATATAATTGACCTTAAAGAGTCTAAAGAAATTATCTTATCCTTGAGGATAAATTTGAGAAGAAAGTCATAACAGATAAGTAGTTCGCATACAAGATATATCCGTTCAACTACTTCAAATGCGATGACAAGTATCAAATGGAATTCGTAAATGAATACCAAGCACTTACGAAGTCAAGAGATAGATAGTGCAGATTTATAATAAAGCTCGATTCTATTCTGCTTGCTCAAGATCATGTAGCTTTTCGTTTTCCTCTATATTAAATGACATTAAGAGACTACATTTAAGATTAAAGGATACCAAAGTAGTTACTTCTTATTCTTACAAACGTTTGCAAAGGTATTGAGGAGCTGCACACTCTTGTATATGTTCATAGAGATTTGAAGCCTGATAATATAATGCTTGACTTTTCACCTCTCAGAGTAGTAATAATAGATTTCAATAGATTTCAATAGATCATAGAGAGTTGAAGCTTCAGGACTTGGCAACGTGTATGGTACTCCTGGATACTTTCCAGAAAGAGAGGACTGGAGAGATGGTGATATTAAGTGGGATATATGGGCTCTAGCAGCAATAATTTGTGAATGCGATATGGCAAGAAATGATTACTATAGCTGCAAAAGAGAGAAAGATTCAAAACAGAGAATACAGCAATATCTAGACCAGAATAAGATAAAAGGTAGAATGAAAGATATGGATGAGTAGATAACTATTAAACCTAATCACAGACCTGACCATACAATAGACTAAATTGTAAGTTGGATAGTAGAAATAAAGTTTAGATAGCTGCCTCATGATGCCAAAGTACTGTTTGAGTGAATAATAAAAATAAAACAGTTGCATTACACACTAATTTACATTACATTATAACCCTAAACCCCTATATAAACCCTATTAAAACACTAATAAAGTATGCACTAATAGTCTACTTTCATCAATCAAAAACTTAATCAAACAACTTCAGGGGTTTTGGGGTTTGATTGATAGGGTAATTATTTCTTTGAAGAATAAAAGTCATAAGTATATTGAAGTATTTTAATCATTATGCAAAATATTATTTAATTACAGTATTTTCAATATTTATGAAAAAAGAATTGAAATAATTAAAGAAATAAAGTCATAATATATTATAAATATTAATATAGTTAAATGTAAAGTTATAATAGTTTAATATTTCTATATAATCACATGATAAATACCTTTTTTAATAAACTTGCCTTTTATATGATAGATTTTTTTGGGAATTAAGTTATTTCCAAATAAAGTTAAATTTTATTTTCTACTCTAAAAAATGAAACTTAAAAATAGGAATTAACAAAAAAACATAATATTGTAGGAATACATTTGATTTGGGAAATATATTTATAATTTAATCAATTAATTTTCAAATTATTGGCAGTTAACTTTCTGGAAACCTGGACAATATGGTACTTGTTCGATAGAGAATTCAAAATCAGCTGGACTTTACTATTGGCGGTACCCCTCTATCGCATCCCCAGAGCGAGATAACGCGACTTTAATTTTTGGTGATTTGTTTAGTTGATTTTAATGCCAAAATTAAAGTCAAGTTATCTCGCTTCAGGGATGCGATAGAGGGGTACCGCCAATAGTAAAGTCCAGCTGATTTTGAATTCTCTATCGAACAAGTACCATATTGTCTAGGTTTCCAGAAAGTTAACTGCCAATATTTTAATATTTTAATTTAATAAATTAATTATTATTTTCCCAAATCAAATGTATTCCTACAATAGTTAATTTTAATATATATTTACTTATATTTTTTACAGACTTGCCTATTCTTTAATAAATCATATTAAATTTTCTTCAGTCATTTAAACATCTACATTGTGCATAAACTCATTTTAATACCTTGAATTTTCACATACATTCAAAACCCCAAAACCCTTTCAGTAGTTTGATTGAGTTTTTGATTGATAAAAGTAGACTATTAGTGCATACTTTATTAGGGTTTTATAAGGGTTTATGTAGGGGTTTAATGTTTTAATATTAGTAATTTAAGTGAGTATAGCAAGCGAGTTTTTAAAATATTTCACACAAACATCAGCTTAGAGTCATGTGGCAGTTCTCTGAATTTTATCTTTCTAAGTTGATGTTTGATTGCTTCTATTGTTTGTTAATTCTCTTATCTTGTCTTGATAATAGTTGAGTATGCAAGTGACCTCCATTTATTTTATTTTTATCGAGATATTTTTTGATTCTCTGCTTAGAATCTCTCTCTTCTCTGCAGCTAAAATAATCGTTTCTTGGCATGTCGCTCTCTATAATTATTACTGCTGGAGCCCAGATATCCCATTAAGTGTCTCCATCTCTCCAATCCTCTCTCTCTCTGGGAAATATCCAGGAGTGCCATATACATTTTCTTGTGCAGAGGTTTGCACTCTTTGAGCTCTGTTGAAGTCAATAATATAAACTCCAAGAGGCTGAAAGTTCATCATGATGTTCTCTGGCTTTAAGTCTCTATGAACATAACCTAGCTTGTGAAGCTCTTCAATCCCTTCAACTATCTGCTGCAATATCTAGCCAATTTATCTTTGGCATCTATTGTCAGATAAGAATTCTCTTTAAGTCATTTCTAGTAAAGGAAGCCTGAAGTCTACATGATTTTACCAAGTAAAATAGCATCAAGCTAGATGATATGCCTGCACTCATTTAACTTTGCCTTTTAAAGAGCATAATACTCATTAGCAAATTCCATTTGGAACTTGTCATCAGCAAGGAAGTAATTGAAAGGATATATCTTGAAAGCATATTAGCCATCTGTAATGACTCTCTTCTCTATTTTATCTTCAAGAGTGAGGTAGCTTTCTAGGCAAGAATCTAAGTCAATAATTTTTAATATGGGAATCTTCATTGCCTCTATTTTAACCATGATTTTATTGATCTCAGAGACTGGAAAGTTCTTGACTGCTTTCTTCATTTTTACTTACTTCTAGACTTCAACTCTAAGAGACTCCACTGGGTTTCTTGATCTTCTCTTTTAGAGGAATCTATTCCCTGTAGGTTCATGAATAAAGACAAAACTTTGATTGTGCTTTTTCTTTAAGTGCACTTTGAGGTCTCTAGTATGAGAATATGGCTTCTCACAGAACTCACAGACATACTTCCCATCTTTCTTTTAATGCTTGAGATATAACCTTGGCATATCGTTGTGTATATCTCTCAAGTGTCTCTTATAAGTTGACTTGTTAGGGAAAACTTTATTGCATTCTTTGCATTAATAGTCAACTTTGGCTGGTATTTATCAATGCTCTATGGCTGGTTGTTTAACCTCCTCCTCAATTTGCACAGACTCTTAAATGACCTCCTACTTCATTTATATTTAAATCTCAAAGCTAGACTGGTCAAAGTTGTCATAAGTAGGCTCCCACTGAGTACAAGTGTCTCTAGTCTCTACTTTTCTTGGTTGCTGGAATGATAATTTTTATTGACTTTACCCAAGTAATGCCGCTCTTCTCAAAATGTTAGCGCTCATTTTAGTTTGCTGATAAATTTTATTATAATAATGATAAAATCTACCTTGATATACTATAATAGTAGAGTATAAGACACTCTGGTAGATTCTTTGCTGAGAGGTAAGAAAATTAAGTAACCATAAAAGACTGTAAGTTGACATATTTTATGAGAATTTTATACATTTTAGTAAATTAAAATACTCCTAATGAAGTTTTGTTTCTCTAGGAGGTCCTCCAAATCAAGTTTGAACTTAATTTGGAAGTAAAGTTATTAAACATTTTTTAATTTAATATGCTCCTAATTAAGTTTTAACCTTAAAATTTAACTCCTAATAAAGTTTGAACTTAATTTGGAGAACCACCTAATTAAATTAATTATTATTTGGAGCAATTTAATGGAGAAAGCTTGATAAAAATGGAAGTAAAACTTTGAAACTTGGAGAAAGTTCTTCCATCTTTCTCTTACTATCTTTTCAAGGTTGACCTCCTGTAGGTCCTCCCTATTTAGTAGTAAGAATTTAATAAACTTAGAATGGATATCCATAATTTTAAATTTCATTAACATTTCTAGAAAGAGGAAGCAAGATGGAGTCTATAAATGATGCAATGAAGAGAATTTAGTCTAAAGATTTAATAGGAAAATTTCGAATTAAAGAGGACCTCTATAGGTACTTGGTATAGCAAAGTAAGTTTTCATGTATAATAAATACAATTGTTATAGTTGAACTCTTCTTGCCAACCCAGGAAGGAACAAAAATCTCGTTCTTAAAAGCATTGCTAAGCGAAGAGAAAAAAGCTTTTTAGACTAATGAAATAAAGATGATAGAGATACCTAACTACCCTGAAATATCAGTAACAAATCTCTATGATGATGCAATGAGCGATCCAGATGTTGCTCTCTACCTTCCATCAAAGCTATAACTCTCTAATAAGTTGCCAGAGAGAAACTTCTTCTTCGGTGTTCTTGCAACTCTGAAACCTGATTACTTAAATGAAGTTATATAAGAAGCTCATAAGAAACGCTATAGCATCTCTCCTGAAGAAAAAGAGAAGCAAGGAATAAAAATAAGCGACACCTGGCTCTAGGAACTACAAAAGCATCCATTCATCTCAAGTAAGCTTACCCTTCTAACTTTATTGAAAAACCTGGGACTGCTATATACTTGATGAAAGAGCGCAGCAAGTTAAACAGAGAGAGAAAGTCTCAAAAAAAACATGAATTGAGTAAGAGACTCTTCAAAGATTTCAAAAAGCAAGACGAGATGAACATAGATGCAGGAGCTAGCACTAAGAGAAGAAACATAGGCCCAAGCAAGCCTTAAGAGGAAGAAAAGAAAGAGAAGCCAAATCCATTTACGGGCAAATTTAATATGTGAACTTATTCATTCGTTTAAATCTAAAACTTATTTATATACACAAAATCTCCCTTCTCTTGCGCATACTTTAGCTTTATCATCGCTGACTCTCTTAGCAGCACTCTTAATAAAATCGACAGTATCTATCTTCAGATCGTGCATCAAGTGATAGAGTAGAAGTTTCTTGTAGTGGCCTTTCAATAACCCCCAATATAATTCAATTCCATTGAACTGAGGACTGTAGGGAACATTAAATACAGGTGTTATGTTTAGCCTTTCATATTCCTTCCTTGTGTCTTTAGTTTTATGGACAGACAAGTTATCTACAAACAGAATAATCTCTTAGTCGGCGTACTTATCTCTGAGTTATTGCAAGAACTTTATGTATTATTCGGTCTTTATTGAGCGAGGGTGGATAACATAAGTCTCGAGGCCATTATCTTCGCTTATTCCACCAAGTATAGCATGAGTTTAAACCTTAACCTTTTAATCATATACTTCAATGTTGCTATACCTTTTATACCAAGACCTTGATATGAAGGTATTAAACGTGAATACAGCCTCATCAGCGTGTATGAACTTAATGTTATTAGTAATAGCCCTCTACATCTAATTGAATATATAATTTAAATTATTCTTATAAAATGGAACATTAAAGTCAATTACTCTCTTAATGCGATTTACTGTCTTGTAAGATATTACATTTTTTTATATATGTTCGCTATAGATTAAGCAGAGATATGAAGCTCAGGAAATTGGCGATGAAACATAACAGCTCTCTAGGCTAGAGAGAAATGAGCCCAGTATTTAAGAGTCTTACATTAATAAGATAATCGATATGATGCTGTTAAAATTTTAGAGGTCTTTTAGGCTTAGAATTAAGTTGCTATCTCTTTAAATTGAATGCAAATAGACAGTGAGACCTCACAGTTGCAGGAGATTTATGGAGCAGTCTTGCTATAGATGTGTAATTTAGAACAGGCTTGAGTTATTCACTATATTCATCACATCCATATCGCAACTTAAACAATAAATCTATATACTCACTGTCATAAACTGACCCCAAACCTCGCATATACTCACTTAAATTATTAATATTTAAACATTAAACCCCTACATAAACCCTATTAAAACCCTAATAAAGTATGCACTAATAGTCTACTTTTATCAATCAAAAACTCAATCAAACTACTGAAAGGGTTTTGGGGTTTTGATTTCTCTAGCTTTATTAAAGTGTTTGTAGCACATGTGATTAAGATTATATGAAGTCTCTCTCGTACTTTTCTAAGTTAATAATCTCAAGCAAGTCTCTATCACTTAAGACAATTACATGAGCAGTTTAATGTTTTAAAAGTAATGTTACATATATCTCACTTCTTAGGTTGTACATTATTTCAATCAAACGACGTCTATGTTAGTTACTGTTAAAATAAAGACAAAATAATTTATAGTCTAATGATTTGCTAGGTTAAATATAATAAAGAGTTTTATAATTTCAATGGAATCCTATATTTAAATGGTAATATTGTGACAATTATTTGAAATGTCAAGGCATTACATGTCCTTTTAAAACTACTTCTATTCAACCGAATCATAATCCTAAACAATTTATATAGGTATTTCAACCAAACATTCATGAAGAAGCTCCTCATATTTTGGGTATTCCTTTTTCTTAAGTTAACATTCAAAACTTTCATTCAGCTCAAAAAGATTCAAAAATTGTTAAAGAGTACGTGAAGGTTGAGCTATTTGGAAACTCATCAAATCTTTCTTGTCTGTAAACTTCATAGAGATTATTAAAACTAAACTAGAATTGTCTATATTTTGATTATTTTAACTAACATATCATTGATTGAAATTCTCGATTAATTTTGAAAATTATTAAGATTATAGCTTTAACAAACCATTCATAATATTCAAAAATAGTGAAAGTAAGCATATTTTACTTCAAGTCTTTTCTCTCCTTATATCTAAAAAACATCTTCTTGTTACAATCAGAGCTACTGAAACTTAGCTTCATATGAAAATTTTGACCACGAAATATGCAAATATCAAAACTTAAACCGAATCCAGTTTTACTCTTAAATACTATTAGAGATTATATAATATTTAAATAGCATTCATATCAAATTGCAATTTGTTTACTAAAAAAGGCTAAAAAATTATCAATAAAATAATATAAATGAACTCTTAGAAAGACAAGTCAAACATCTAAGATGGTGAGTCTAAATCATGCAAACATCTTAATTGTAACTGAGCAAACAGTTAATGTGAAACTCACTTTTATTTAGAAATTAGTATCTTAATCATAATTGCCAAAATCATACTTCATTTCTCATTAATATATTTTAAACTATTTAATGAATGTATTTAATTTGTACTCATAATTAAATATCAACCATAGCTGTATACTCATCAAAATTGAAATATTCATAGCAAATCGAACAAAAAGGTTGAATTCTTCCATGACCCTAAACTTTTTACAAATTTGAGCTCTTATCCCTGAATTTGTTCAAAGTTATCTTTAAAATGTTAATTAACTTATTATCTCTTTAATAATTTATTAATTTAATTAAAAATTTAAATTTAAATCTTGATGTTGAGACAATTTACTCGCATAAATTTAGTGAGCATAATTACTAATCAAATTCTATGGATTATGTTAAATTCTATGTAAAGTAGAGTAATCTTAATCAACAATGCTGTAATCCTAGGTCTATTATATTTATTACATAGAATTATCAACATGTGATATTTAGGTATTTTCCTAATCAAATTTATTGGTAGGTACTTGATTCATGATTTACTACGACATTCAAAACCCCAAAACCCCTTAATGAGGCTTACAAATGCTTTGATTTGTAGGGAATTTGTTAGGGGTTGGGGTTATTAATTGGTTTTAATGTGAATTTAATAGTAAATATATTTAATTTAATCACTCAAAATGCACTTTTGGATAATGTGGGAGAGGTTTGAAGTTAATTTTACTCAACTACTATTCTATCTATTTAATTGATATGTATGATCGTGGATTTGGCTTGATAATAACTTACTCTGCCATCTATTTCATTGAAAGAGATACTCTATTTTTTTCTTTAAATTGCTTTATTCTTTGCTTCGCATCCTTTTCACACCTTGTTGAGTAGTAATCGTTGCGAGGCATATCGCACTCTATTATTATTGCTCCAAAGCCCACACATCCCACTAAAAGTCACCATCTTTCCAGTCTTCTCTTTCTGGATAGTTCTCTTGAGTTCCCATTACAGTTCCAAGCCTTGATACTTCCACTCTTTAGGCTCTGTTGAAATCAATTATTGCTACTCTTACTGGAGAAAAGTTTATCATAATATTTTCTGGCTTTAAATCTCTGTGAACAAACCCTAACTTGTGAAGTTCTTTAATACCTTGTATGGTCTGAGTTGCTATTTATCCAACCTAGTTATGATTCCTTTTTATCTGTTATGAAATCTCTTAGGGTCATTTCATAGAGTGGTAGTCTGAAAGCAACATGATCCTTATCAAGGAGAACAGCTTCTAACTTGATCAAATAACATTACTCTTTGAACTTTGCTTGAGTGAGTACTTGATACTCATTTGTAAACTCCATCTAGTATTTATCATCACTTAAGAGATAGTTGAAGGGATACACCTTGTATGCGTATTGATGATCATTGATAACTTTCTTATCAAAGGAGTCTTCTAATATAAGGTAGCTTTAAAGTGAAGTGTCTAGGTCAATTTAGGCAAGAACAGGAATCTTTTTATATTGAATCTTGATCATAATTTTGTTATTTCAGAGGTCGGTTGGTTGCGTGCCTTCTTAACGTACTCTAACTCTCTAGCTTGTTCAGGCACTACGACCTTAGTATTCCCTCGCTTTTCTTTTGTTGAGAAGCTTCAGCTCAACTTCATGATTCTCAATTTCTATATCATTATTGTGAGCTTTTAATAAATGCTTCTTCAAGTCTCTTGTATGAGAGTATTGCTTATGGCACTCGAAGCAATCATACTTTCCGTCGATTTTATCATGCTTTAAGTATACAGTGGGCTTGGCTTCTCTATGCTCCTTCATATGTCTGTACCAGCTTGATTTATGAGCAAAATCTCTCTCACATAACTCACAAAAATAGACTTCAACTTCTTCAGTTTGTATAGGAATTTCATTATTACCTTTCTCCTCCTCTCTGTCTCCCACACACTTATTTGCCATTTATTTTCTATTATTAATTTCTATTTTAATAACAGAGACCTCAAGTGATAGCTCTGGTAGTTCTTTATGAGAGTTCATCTCACAGCTATCACACTTTTTATTGCTGCCAAAGGTAAGTCTCATTTAGTTTGATGGAAGTGCTGTTGTTTTTCTTAAAATGTTAGCGCTCATATTTAAATTTGAATTTAAAATTATAAAACTGCCTATATAACTGAGAGCTCTCCAAGCCTACAAGCTTCAAGGGAAGTTTTAAGAGTGTTAGAGAAGATATATGAGTGCTAAGAGACGAACCAGCTCTAAATATAGGTGAGAAAGTAACCATTTTAACTATCAATAATAAGTTGATTATAGCACGTACCAATTTGGGAGGTGCTCCAAATTAAGTACGTACCAATTTAAATTTAAAAATATGGAACTATTAGAGTAGAAATTGATATCAATCTCTCAAGTTTGAAACCAATTCTCAAAACCTTCTCCATATCCTTCTTAGAGGTTGACCTCCTATAGGATGCCCATATTTAATAGTAAGTTTTACAGAGGTTTATAATTGAAATCAATAAACTAAAATTTGAATATCATTTCTTTGATCTGTAAACAAGATGGATTCAATGAATGATGCAATTAAAAGAGTGTAAGCACAAGAATTGATTCAAAGATTTAGAAGAAAGGAGAATTTGCACCGCTACCTGGTGCAGCAAGGTAATGAACTCATAGTGACTTATCTTGATTATGTAGTTTATTTGTTCCTCCCAACGATGGAAGGTACTAAAATTTCATTTCTAAGAGCGATACTCTGCGAAGAGAAGAAAGCATTAAAAACTTAAGATGTAAAGTTTGCAGAGATTCCAAACTATCCAGAGATTTCAGTGACTAATTTATATGATGACGCTATGAACGACCCAGAGGTTTCGCATTACCTGTCTACTAAGAAGCAGTCGTCAAATAAACTACCTGAAAGAAACTATTTCTTTGGCATACTTGCAACAATCAAAGGTGATTACTTGAAAGAAATTATCCAAGAATCTCATAAGAAAAGGTACAGCATCTCTTCAGAAGATAAGGACAAACAAGGGATCAAGATAAGTGAGAGCTGGCTATCAGAGCTGCAGAAGCACCCTTATATTTCAAGTAAGATTTGTAGCTTAACTCTTTAGAAAAATCTGGTACTGGCATCTTCTTGATGAAGGAATAGAGCAAGCTTCACAGAGAGCGAAAGTCGCAGACAAAGTATGAAGTTAGCAAGAGACTTTATTCAAATATTTAGCCTCCAGAGTCAATGAACATAGATGCAGGAGCAGGCAGCAAGAGAAGAAACTTAGGAGGAGGGAAATAAGAAGTAGAAGAAAAGAAAGAGAAACCAGCTCCCTCTAAAGAATTCTAAAAGTGACTTATATATTCATTAACTTAACTACAAAACTTATTTATATACATTCACTCTCCCTTCTTTCGCACACTTTTAAGCTAATAAATTATCTACTCTCTTCGCTGAACTTTTAATAAAGTCTACTGTATCGATAGGTAGGTCATGCATCAAGTGGTATAGCAGCAGTTTCTTGTAATGGCCTTTTAATATACCCCAGTAGAACTCAATTCCATTAAACTATGGACTGTAAGGTACGTTGAACACTGGCGTTATTCTAAGTTGTTCATAACTCTTCCTTGTTTCTTTTGTCTTATGAACAGAAAGATTATCAACGAATAGTATAATCTCTTATTCAGGGTACTTCTCTCTCAGCTGCTCTAAGAACTTAATATACTGCTCTGTCTTAATAGAGCGAGGATGAATAACATAAGTTTCTAAACCAGCATCCTCGCTAATACCTCCAAGAATTGCCATTGTTTATACCTTGACTTTCTAGTCATATACTTCTATATTACTATGCCTCTTATACCAAGACTTCTAGATGAAAGTGTTGAAGGTAAACACAGCCTCGTCAGCATGAATAAACTTAATATTATTCTATTAGGCTCTCTGCATTTAATTATAAATATAATTTAAGTTGTTGTTGTAAAATGGCAGAGTGAAATCAATTACTCTCTTGATACGATTTACACCTTTGTAAGAGATACCGTTTCGTTTATAAATGTTTGCAACAGATAATGCAGAGATCTTCAACTCAGGGAACTGGCGGTGAAACATAATAGCTCGTTAGTCGAGAGAGAAGTGAGCCCAATACTTCAAAGTTTTTTCATTAATAAGATAGTCAATATGCTTCTATAGAAACTTTGACTTCCTCTTAGGCTAAGAATTCAGCTATTATTGCTTTAATTATATTGCTAAAATATAATTGATTTGGGGAAATTGAAAAATAAAATAAATAATTCAAATATATATTAATCTAACTGCCACTAATTAGAGAGGTCTGGAGATCAAAATTGATTCAGTGTACTGGCCGTTATGTATATAAGTGTCCTGGTTACTAGTATTACCGGTTAGTGTTACTGTGATTTACGGAAAAAAGACATTTGACACATTTGGTATAGGAAATCATCAAATCTCCCGTGTATTATAGAGGATTTGGCGGATTTGACACATTTGGCAGGAGATTTAGAGAGAAATCAGTTTAGAGATTTAATTGATTAATGTTATTAATAAAAGATTAAATTTAATTTATTATTTAATTAAACTAAAATTTGGCACATTTGGCGCATTTGGCACCAGTCAATTAGGGCAAAGTGATTATTTTAAATGTGATTTGTAATATATTAATATTGATAATTATTTAAAGAATCAGAAGCAGTAATGGCGCTGTAATATACCAAGAGTGGTCCAGATATTCAATACATTGCAATTTACAAGTTTGTACCAGTCTTTATTAGAGATAGATTAACAACGTAAGATTCCTTTTTGATTTTTATTCTTATATAGTTTAACAAAGGAAGGATTAGGTGTATCAAGAATGTTCGCATTCATGCACGCAGATTTAGATCCTAATGCATTCTTCCTAACATAAAGTGCTAGAGAATATCTCAGTGAAGACTACAGCTCACTTGTTTTCAATCAATTTAAAACTACTGGTATGACTGATAACATCTTTACTCAAACTATTCAAGAACAGATTTCTGTTTACAATACTAACACAATTACTGATACATTAGCTAGCTCCAATTTCACTTGGAAAAACTACTAATATAATTAATTCCTCCCATAAGTGATTAGTCTGTACTTCGAGCAAAAGTATCAATATGAAGATTTCAACTTTGTCATAGCTACAGGAGTCAAATTCCAAGGCCGAGGCAGTAAATTGCAATGTATTGAATATCTGGACCACTCTTGGTATATTACAGCGCCATTACTGCTTCTGATTCTTTAAATAATTATCAATATTAATATATTACAAATCACATTTAAAATAATCACTTTGCCCTAATTGACTGGTGCCAAATGCGCCAAATGTGCCAAATTTTAGTTTAATTAAATAATAAATTAAATTTAATCTTTTATTAATAACATTAATCAATTAAATCTCTAAACTGATTTCTCTCTAAATCTCCTGCCAAATGTGTCAAATCCGCCAAATCCTCTATAATACACGGGAGATTTGATGATTTCCTATACCAAATGTGTCAAATGTCTTTTTTCCGTAAATCACAGTAACACTAACCGGTAATACTAGTAACCAGGACACTTATATACATAACGGCCAGTACACTGAATCAATTTTGATCTCCAGACCTCTCTAATTAGTGGCAGTTAGATTAATATATATTTGAATTATTTATTTTATTTTTCAATTTCCCCAAATCAATTCTATTTTAGCAATACAGCTTTCAAGCAGTGAGAGCGAATAGTTGATGGACTACGCTTTAAGAGCAGTGCAATAGACTTTTAGTTCAGTATTGGTTTGACTTATTCACTATACATATCACATTCAAAAACCCAAAACCCCTTAGTGAGTTTTATAAGTGCTTTGATTTGTAGGGTATAGTTGGGGTCTTATTGGGGTTAGTAGACAAAATGCAGGTCTTATGTGAATTTAATGAATATTTAATGAGTATTAGTTTATTAATTCAAATAAATTTTATCTGTTTATCTTTATTGTATCTCTTGAACTTTGCTCTCTCTAGTGGGTCAAGGATATCATCATATTTTTATCGAGGATAGTTTGGAGCTCTCACGATTATCATCTCTACTATACTTTTAATTCTTTGCAGACAGCTTCTTACTTTTTGTGTTTTTAAGCCAAATATATTGATTGCTTTTCATGTTTAGTACCAAAGTAAGTCATACTTTCCATATCACTTTCTAATATTATTGCAGCTACTGCCCAAACATCCCATTAGACAGAAATTTGTCTACTTCTCTCTTATTGGAAAGTATCCGGGAGTCCCAAGTACCTATACTAAAGTAACGATTTCTTATCTTAAAGCTCTATTGAAATCGATAACAACTACTTCTTATGGGCATAGATTCAGCATAACGTTTTCAGGCTTCAAATCTCTATCAACACACCCAAGGTCATGCAACTCCTTGACACCCTTTATCATATCTGAAAGTATATCGTTTAAATCATCGGGGTATCGATTATGATAGAGATAGTCTCTCAGAGTCATTTCAAATTTCTTAAGTCTTAGTGCGATAAAACCATAGCTTAATATGACACCATCTA
>ARYC01006565.1:0-25181 GCA_000711775.1 Oxytricha trifallax
ATAGAGGCAGTTTTATAATTTTAAATTCAAATTTAAATATAAGCGCTAACATTTTAAGAAAAACAACAGCCCTTCCATCAAACTAAATGAGACTAACCTTTGGCAGCAATAAAAAGTGTGATAGCTGTGAGATGAACTCTCTTTAAGAACTACCAGAGCTATCACTTGAGGTCTCTGTTATTAAAATAGAAATTAATAATAGAAAATAAATGGCAAACAAGTGTGTGGGAGACAGAGAGGAGGAGAAAAGTATTAATGAAATTCCTATACAAACTGAAAAAGCTGAAGTCTATTTTTGTGAGCAATATGAGAGAGATTTTGCTCATAAATCAAGCTGGTACAGACATAAGAAAGAGCATAGAGAAGCCAAGCCCACTGTATACTTAAAGAATGATAAAATAGATGGAAAGTATGACTGCTTTGAGTGCCATAAGCAATACTCTCATACAAGAGACTTGAAGAAGCATCTATTAAAAGCTCACAAGAAAGATATAGAAGTTGAGAATCATGAAGTTGAGCTGAAGCTTCTCAACAAAAGAAAATCGAGGGAATATTCTAAGGTCGGAGTGCCTGAAAAAGCAAGAGAGTTTGAGTACGTTAGGAAGGCACGCAACCAACTGACCTCTGAAATAACAAAAATCCTGATCAAGATTCAATACAAGAAAATACCGGTTCTTGCTTAAATTGACCTAGAAACTTCTCTTTAAAGCTACCTAATATTAGAAGACTCCTTTGATAAGAAAGTTATCAATGATCATCAATACGCATACAAGGTGTATCCCTTAAACTATCTCTTAAGTGATGATAAATATTAGATGGAGTTTACAAATGGTATCAAGTTCTCACTCAAGCAAAGTTAAAAGAGTGTAGTTACTTAATCAAGCTAGATGCTGTTCTCCTTGCCAAGGATCATCTTGCTTTCAGACTTCCACTCTATGAAATGACCCTAAGAGATTTCATAACAGATCAAAGGAATCATAAGTAACTTGGATAAATAACAACTCAGACCGTATAAGGTATTAAAGAGCTTCATAAGTTAGGGTTTGTTCACAGAGATTTGAAGCAGAAAATATAATGATAAACTTCTCACCTGTAAGAGTAGCAATAATCGATTTCAACAGAGCCTAAAGAGTGGAAGTATCAAGGCCTGGAACTGTAACGGGAACGCAAGGGTACTATCCAAAAGAGAAGACTGGAGAGATGGAGACTTTTAGTGGGATCTGTGGGCTTTAGCAGCAATAATATAGAGTGCGATATGCCTCGCAATGAATACTACTCTACAAGATGCGAGAAGGATGCTAAACAAGAATAAAGCAATTTATGACAAAACAAGAGTATCTCAATCAATGAAACAAATGGCAGAGTCAATAATAATAAAACCAAACTCAAGATCAGAAATATCAATAGAGCAGATAGAGTTGTGGTTAAGTAAGATAAACTTCAGACCTCTCAACATGATCGAAAAGTGCATTTTGAGTGATTAAATTAAATACATTTACTAAAAAATTCACATTAAAACCTATTAATAACCCCAACCCCTAACAAATTCCCTACAAATCAAAGCACTTATAAACCTCATTAAGGGGTTTTGGGGTTTTTTCATCACACCCATAACGCAACTTAAACAATAAATATATATACTCACTGTCATAAACAGACCCCAAACCTCGCATATACTCACTTAAATTACTAATATTTAAACATTAAACCCCTACATAAACCCTATTAAAACCCTAATAAAGTATGCACTAATAGTCTACTTTTATCAATCAAAAACTCAATCAAACTACTGAAAGGGTTTTGGGGTTTTGAATGCTTATTGCGGTATCCACAGCGCTTAAACATTTTTTTACATAATCATAATAATTTATTAACTGATATTCTGTCATAGCTAAAATCCAAACATTCTGTGACATAATTTTGATATGATATTGCTTATTTTATGATTAAATTATGAGAAAAAGAGAAGAGAAATGGAGAACATAAAACAGAAGTCGATGAGAGAGGAGGAAATAACCAGTATCATTAAAGTACAAAATCGAGATAAAATATTTAATTCGCAACAAAAACTGGGCATGAAAATTATAAAACAAAATATTTAGTTTAAATACATCACTTATAAAAACATTAATTTGTTAGTCAAAATTAACAATAGTCGACTTTTATACAAGATACCGAAGGATGATAAGAAGAAATAAGAGAATTGTGGAAAAATTGAGATCCAAAAGGAGAAATGAAACCATAGGCAATAAGAAGTAGATCAACTCAAATGACATAGAGTTTAATTTTTGCCTGAAAAAATTCAGAAGTCGAAGTTCAAAACTTAACTAAGTTATTTGTTTAGATAGATTCCTGCAACACAAATTTACAATATATATCTCCCCCATATTGGAATGATTAAGTCAAAGAATTCCAAAATCTTCTAATTTATATTATCAAATAATTAAATAAGAAGTGTCAAAATATAAGGATAAAAGAGATGGGAGATTTCAACTTCCACATGAAAGAATTAAGGAAAAAATTAAGCAATAAAAGTCTAAAAGAATTCATTACCAAAGAGAGTGGAAACTCATTCGAAAGGGAACTAAGTCTCTTTAACGTGTAGACTATCAGTTTGGAAATGAGCTAAATTAATTCAATCGACCATAAGCTAATCCAAGTAAAGCTCAGAATAAAATATCACTAAAATGGCTTTAAACCAACGGATTAAAAAAGAATGAAGGATTTCAGACTTAAGGAAGCAAAGCTGAATAGCAGTCATTGAAAAAGGTAGGGAATAATCAGAATAGGATTTTGACAAGCCTATTTATAAATGATTTGAAGAAAATTAAAAAGGGCAAACGGTATTAGAGAGAGAAACCACTTATTAGGGCAACAAAGTATGACAAAAATAAGAGAGACAATTTAATATAAAATATAGTGGATGGAAGGAATAATGGACATTGAAAATTGCTAAATCAGAAATTATGCTGAAGGATTATTTTGAAAGGCCAAGAGACTAACGGAGAGTCATAAATAATGCCAATTATCAATTAATAAAATGAACTATTATGAATGATTAATAAGTTTAATTAGAAGAATAAATAAAAAGAAGTTATAGACTTTTTTTACCAATAATACAATGAAAAAGGAGATAAAACACTAAAAAGCAGAAAAGAGAGACTCAATTAAATTAATCTATAGAGATTGTAAAATTTAATATTATTTATGATATAATATTATATAAATCAAATAACTTGTAAGAATTCTTCATACTTTATGCTTAATTTTATAACTATCTCACATAATTGGTTAATTTATCAGCTTTCAGCTAATTTTCAAAAGAATAAACTGTTGCTCAATTTAAATTTATATATTTATCATTGTTTCTTAACAATTATTCCTAAATTTAATGATTTAAAAATCCTTATTTATATCACGAATCCATTTTATCTATATTTATTTTTAAAGAATTGTTCAAGCAATGTTTAGTCAATTTTTTATAAATCTTTACCATGATAACTTTAATCTATATTTTTTAAGTTCTAGGTTCTTTAAATATTAACACAAAACTATAAGGATTATTTATACATATTATAATTTTTGAATCTTAAACCTATTTAATTTATTGATGAAAGTGCAATATTAAAAACCTCAGACTTATCATTTATAAATTTAGGATAACAGATTGTTTCTATAATAATTAAATTATCTTTTATTATTGATTTTGTTGATAAAAATTAAATGAAATAGTACTACTTATAATAGTTATACAAATACTACCAGTTAAGCTACAAAAACTTACAAACTTTAAATTAATTATAAATATATAATGACATCCACTTTATAATAATTATCTAAAATCAACAATTAAGACTCCATTCTCAAGCCTCTATATTTAGATAGAATTGTCTTTAGTCAGTCGATATCGACTCCCGATATCGACTTCTTATAAGCTAACTAAACTAAAAAAACAACTGTCACAGAACTATCTACATCAGCAATATTCTAGGAGCTTCATATATTCAAATTGCACTTTGTTAAAGAAGAGAATAACATTGCCTAATATTTAATAAATTTTAATTATTATGATAAGGCTTTTGTGATGAATTTTAAGGTTTTAGCAACTTTCCAATGCCTGACTGTAATCATTCTTCAATCGTTTAATTAGAAAAGGTAACATTGATTAATCTGTAAGTAATTTGACTCTTCATCTTTGATTCTTCGCATTCTAGGTTGATACTGCACCTTTTGGAAGTCACCATCAGCAAGATATAGCTTTTCCTCAATGAGCTAAAGTCACTATTATAATTAACTTTCTTATGATTGAATTGTATATAATGCTAATAAATTTAAAGGAATACTTATCATATTTATACTGAGTTCACCTACTTTAACGGTGAAACTACATAGAATTTGCTCTGATTAATTCTTGATGCTTAAGGTATATCATAGAATAAATAATGACATCCCTTCTTTCGATCTAATCTGCTATAGTCTTCTAATTTGATAGATGTTTAAGAGTCTAAAAGTGTTGCTTCCAAATTCCATTATATTTAAGAGCTAGACTTACCAGGAAGCATAAGAATGCAAGTTGCTTCTATTTGATCATACTAAATTCAAGTAATGCAATTAAACAATCTATATCTACTTGTATTTTTCTATCCTTAAACAATATCTCAGAAATAGAATAAATTATAATCTGGTAACTGAAGAGATAATGTTAACATTCTAGCAATATAAATTTGTAAAGATCTATATTTGTTAGAATCATAGACGTAAATTTCATAAAGTTTAGTTGTGATATTTACTAATTGAAGTTCATATACATCTTGTAAAATTTCTAAAAGATTAAAGTAAATAAACTACCTTTTAATAATTGTTCTATAAAGTGGTATGGTCCCCGGAACATATCCTGAAGATTTCTCAAATTAATTTAAAGGCCTAAGACTAGACTAATAAAATTCAATTAAATTAACCTTTAAGGGTTTGTTTAAGAAATTAAAGGAAAAAGTTTTTGAGCAAAGATCTTATCGTTTAAACATTGAAAAAGATTAAAAATAAGTCAAGGATAAAACGAAAAATGAATCAAACTTTTAATAAAAAGAATAATAATTTGTTTTCTAAAACACCTTTGAAATTATAATCAAACTGAATATCAAAAGTAAATTAATATTTAACGTCTTAGATTGACCATTTATGGTAAAGACGATTAAAATAATTTGAAAATTAATAAGAAATAATTCATTTATATAAGAAATACGATAATGGAATTCAAAGAATTTAAAATAGAGATTGGAGTAACTAAAGTTAAGCAAGATTGTGTAATGACATTAATAAAATGATAGCCAAATTAAATGAAAGATTGCTTTCATGAATGGGAGATGAACAATAGAAGATACTTTTGGGAACAGTTAACTATATTTAAAGGTTTATGGAGGCATTTGGATGTGACAAAATTCCATGCCAAGCAGTTTTACTTAGTTGTTAGCCTTGGTATCTCTTAGAAAACTTATCCTCTGGTGTCAAGTTTGAAAGAGGAGCTCAAAAAACCATGATCTGTAGCTTTTCATATCTAAATGAGCTGCCTTAACCTCTGAATTGATGGGAGGAAATATTCGTAGATTTGAGATTTGTATAATATCTAAATTTAAAAAGTTGAATTACTCGAGAATTCTAAACCTCTTTTAAACATTTCGAATACTTCCCTTATAAATGATTAAGTTATTTACATTTTTGTTTTGAATTATTTTTATTTGAAATTTTCTTTTATTTATTAAATTTTTGTTAAACTTCTTTGATTATCTTTTTTAATATAATAATATATTTTTATTATTATAAATTAACATTATATAATATATATTTTTATTTTTAAACACAGCATTTTTGATATTTTTTATATTAAGAGATCAAATCTCTTGCTTGATGCTAAATTTTTTAAAATAAAAACGTAAGTTTATTTCATTATTTATTATCTTGTTTTGATTTGCTGAATATTCATAATTTTTTATTGACAAATAATAAATTTTAATTATCAAATATTTTTTTGACTTTCTTTATGTTATTTCTAATGTGTTTATGAAGAGCCATATTTTATAAATTTCTTTATTACTTAACTATTCTTACCATGAAAAAGTTAAATGGTAATAATACAATTTCGATATTTAAAATGGTAGATAGTTCAGTAAAAAATATTCTTATAAATCATGGATTATTTAATAATTTGATTTGATTTCAATTAATCAAAATCGTTTGACTTTCCGTTTATACTTTATTAATTACTTATTCTTAAATATTGATTTTATTCTAGTTGTAAATGATCTTTTTTTATATTTCAGCAATAAAATTACTTATTTTAATATGTTTGGCAGTAAAAGAGATTAAGCAACTCATATGGACATCCTTAAATCAGGCAAAAGATTTTGACTCAATTAGAACACTTGTCCTCTCATTAAATAGTTAATATTTCAAATATATTTTTGTTTAGTTTTCTATATAACCATATTTATTTAAAATATTCGTTATATGAGTTTCAAGTTTCATTGTTAGTAAAGTTTTACACCAGAAATGCATCCAAATAGAAGCACTATAGTATTGAAATACTATGATGGCGTAGAAATACTAGCCATTTTTAATGAATATACAAACATTACAATAAAAGAAATATGCATTCTCTTTGATTACTTACTAATCTTTCAATAAGTAAAAGCTAAAATAACTTTAAATTAAAAAGAAGACAACAAAATATAGTCAATGAATCGAATAATAGGTATAAATTTTAACAAACGCTTATTAAAATCCAATAAATATATAAAATTTATCAAATTAATTTTATTATTCGATTTCTATTTAATTTTAATATTTATTGTGGTTATTTGACATGTAAGTTGATTGTACATTTTGCCTGTATGTCTGGTTGTATTTTAGGATTAAATTGGCTTGAAGAATAGAATTATATTTTAAATTTTTAGTTTATTAATAATCAAATGGATGAATTTCAATTGGTCTATCTTAATTAGTAGTTACTTTAAGTGATATACTATAATATTAATTAATTAATATCTAAGTCTTTTAAATAGTCAATTATATATTTTAATTATAATCTCCTTGACTGAAATCCTGGACATGATTCTTATCATAATTAATTTTCAATTCTAAGTCCACAATCCTACTCTTTTTTATTTTGTTTTTATTGTTTGAATTCAGATGCAAGATTGTCATCAATTATTATATAAAGGATTTTTTGAAAAAGTTATTATAAATTCAAATTTATAATTAATTATTATAAATATTTGGTAGCTTTTCAATTATTACACTAAGTACTTTTATAATTATATATAGGGGGTCCTCACAAAATAGAAAGCTTCCAAATCTCAACGGTAAGTGTTTAAGGAAATTAATAACCTTAATCAGATTTAAAATTTATTCCTAACTGCATCTCTAGAGACAACTAATGGAAGACCCCTTCTAATACTACGTTAAGGAACAATCGCAATACCCAACATCGCCGTCGGTGCAGCTCTTGCCTTCCGTGCTGCCCCCAGGTGTGAATAATTCCATTAGCATGAGCCAACGATGAGCTAGTTGGTGCTGACCCCATGGTCACATGCTTGCTGGAAAACATCAGACATTAAGATCACAATACTAAGAGCATCTAAAGCTTGCTGTTGATACTCTATTTCCCTTACACCATATACAATCATTGGGACTGCATCCCAACAGACCATGGAGTGCCACCTGGACAGAAGGCGACTGACATTCGCGTGTAGGATGCCCAGCAAGAAGGGTGAGTACCCATTGGAGACTTAAAGATTAAGGATGATGTCCAATGCTAATCACTCACAACATAGGCAAGAGGTGGGGGCCCTCTCTAGTACATGGTCAACAACTAGCGACAGCTATCGACTATTGGCCAACTCATGTTCAAAGCTAGCTCAATACGATTAATCTCAATTCAAGTACCAAGACTGCATAGTTTATGCAAAATTATTTGGAACATAGCCGTTAGGCCACTTATTGAGCTCCTTAATGTAGCTAACCTAGAAGATTCATCTGTAATTATTGGCTACGACTTTTTTCAGATTCTTAGACCAAGCTGTTGGAGATGTGTTTTTTACTTCATTTGTTACTCTGACCCTGAGCAGAATGAGCAACCGTACCTGTGATGGGTAATATTGGCTTGTCCAATTTGTGCGATGGTATCAGCTCCCCCGGATTAAAGCAAGTGTGTTTAGATTGTAGTTTAAGCACTCAAAACGAATGCCTTTAGTAAAAACCTTAGAGTTTAATGAAATTCGTGCATCAAAAACAATTGTAGCATCTTGAACGACTTCATTTAAGATTCCAGTAACTGATGATTGGAGGTAATTGAAAGCGGTTAGGAAACAGTATACCTCAAGATTCCCTAATCTTACCCAAGGTATTCTTTTTTATTCTTGATTAATTCCACGTTTTTAAGATGAGCGTCTACCTAGTAACTCTACACCGAGCTCATTGGAATGCGGCCAATGCGATAGAGAAAATTCTCTAAGGTCCTGGAGGAAGTGATACCCCTTAAGAGAAACAGGAAGCAGCTGGCAGAATACATCAAGCACCTTGGGGCCCAGATCTCTCAAATAGATATGCAGAGGATCAGAAGGGCTTACTGAGGGCCCTGGTTGCTGCGTTTGATCACCTCAGCATGTTGAATGTCTGATAATCATTGATAGATATTTGACTTTAATATTTTTTGGGGTCGATTCGGTATGTCAACCCAAAATAAGATCACTACTTATTTCGGCCCCCCAGAATAGATGTCATAGTCGGACATTCCACCTCTGTAGATCCGAAGGTGGAAAATCGCATGGTCCCCTTGCCGTCCAGTTTGTTAGCAATACTGGTATGTCGAAATGTCTATGTGAAAATCTGTAAGTACCTACTCTATACATTAATTTATTATCTATTATTATTTATCTAATCATTTTATTTACACAGCGCGCTCCTACATACTTCCGAATGCCATGAACGAATCTACATGCTCAGTCCCCTTTGTTGCTGAGAGAGCAGTAGAGATGCTCTTTAATGTACTGAAGCAGGGATAAGACATTCCTGATGAAGAGGAGCAAGTTGATTTAAAGAAATTAATAGAGCAAGAATCAACTCCCAGATCAAGCAGTAAGTCTTTATATCCAAATCACAATGTTCAATTAGAGGCTGACTTTCAAGGAGCAAAGAGCGTGCTCTGAGAAAAGTGATGAAGATGTTCCAGATCCTGAGGGAAGAAAAACGAGAGTATCAAGTAACTGAAAGGAATCTGTCCCGATGGCAAAGTTCCTTAATGTCTGTTACTCGAGAGAAAGAAAGCAATAGTAAATGAACTAACGGATTGATAGATCAAAGGTATTCACAAATGCTAAAAAACATTATCCTCACAATGAGGGAATGCCCTTCTCAACGCAAGGATAAACAGGATTATCTGTCAACACTTTAGGTGGCAACTTGAATGAGTAAAAAATGCTGCTCAATCATGCTCTCCCTATTACATCTAATTATCAGCTCTAACTTTTTTCTTAGCATGGGCTCTCAAAATCTCACATTTGTCAGAAAGAGAAGAGTTTTGGGGATTCTCATGTACTAGATATATATCTCAAAGTGTATTTATCATAATAATCATTCATTCAAATTTTCACATTCTTTTATCTTCTATTTATAACCAACCATATTACATTATACTATCATATTTTAATTTATATTCCATAATAAACACTTTTCAAAATATTAATTTGTTGCTTTCGCATTAAATATAACCATTGATCACTTTATTGCTTTTTACAGTTACCTACTGAAGGCTCTTTTACCTTTACTTCTTTTCCAATTTAATTGCAGTCTAATAACTTTTAAAACAATTGCTTATTCTCCGTCTCTAATATATAGTCATTTGATCTTTAAATTAATTTAATTATTTATCATGGCTGTGTTTACAATTTCAACAGTTCAAAGTTTATTCAATATATGTGTAGTCATGCTACACTTTCATCACATATGCTGCTGTTTGCTGGGTATCTACTATCAAGTAATTGCTTTTAGAAGTCTTTAATGACAAGAAAATACTGGTTTAATCTTGCTGTTTTTTTATTAAAAAATAGATATAGGCTTTTCAGTTTATAAAATTTACATATGATAAAAATTAATATATAATATCTTGAAAGTTTACAGGATAAGCAAGAAATATAATTATTTTAATTATTTTTTTAAAGTTATTCATGGTATTTTGGTAATTAATAAATGATAAATTTATGTTTACTCCTCAATTTAACAAACGGTAAGCCTTAGAATTTTTTGAATTATTTTTAATTCACATGTAAATTAACACAATTATTCACTCATCAAAGTAGTTGTTGCTTGAAGATTAACTCCTCCAATTTCATTATATTTTTACCAGGAATACTTATTTTAAGTAATATACTCTATTTATTTATAATAGAATTTAACAGACAAAAATAAATAAATAAATGATTTCAAACATAAAGTTCAATGATCGATATAAATTATATTCAACCTTAAATATGGTAAATTTAAGTTTAAAAAGTATGATGATATAATCAATTAATTAAAATTAATATATTAATATTAATGTCATTTTACTTGTTGAATTATTCAATATTAAGACATGATAGGATGCATCATTAACCACTACCACAAAAAATTTGAATCATATTGAGCTTTAGGCAAAATTCGAAGATGATGAGGATGTTAGTTTAGTCGAATTATTACATTTCAACAACATGTGACTATTGGAGCATTATGCATAAAAAATACTACGGCTATTACAATATAAATGGATGTGTGAGTCTGTCCATATAGATTAGGATAATATGAAATTACGACTTTGCTTACTCTACCAAAGGAATAATTAATCAAGATTATCCTTCAGAATACCACAATATGAAGAAAATAATGGAACAAAGTATTTCAAGGTTAGTCGGTTTTAAGATGATCAAAACTCTGTGGACACTATTCCCAATATTAAGTAAATATATATTTATATAAAAGATAATTTTTGAGATTTTATAAATCAATTTTGAAATAGATTTAAAGAATAATTATTATTACAGTCAATAGATAAAATTGTGACGAGAAATAGCTTTATCATTTTTATAATCATTATGATTTGCATTGTAATCTGCCCATCCTCTTCTTTATTTATATTTTTGGAACTCATTGCTTCACAAGTCTTCAGTTTAGTGTCACTGTATCTTCTGCTTCCAAGTATTGCTAAATTTAGTGAATGACCATCTGTTAAAGTAACAACATCGTAAATTATTTAATTCATCAATTGTCCATTATTATTTAAATTTTATGTAATTCAAGAAAGCAGCATTCATGAGCCATTAATTCGTCTTATAAGTAATCCTATGAAATAAAGGAGCTCAGAATCATAATTTATAATCATAAATCTATTAATTTTATCAAAACTCAATATATTAATAAGTTTTCTTATAGATCAGCTGCAGGTGGAAATAGAGTACTCCCTTAAAATGTAAGTTACAAAAAGAATATCTTTAATTTATATATTTAGTGATCCCAACTTGTAAGATAAATGGTGTCACTGGACTGACAGGTGCTTAGCAAGGTGACAGAGAGAAGGGACTAAGAAAACTCTCCTAATAAAAGTGATGAAGATGGCTATGGTGATGAGGAAGATGAAACGTATTTTTATACATTTCCATTTTTTATTTGTATAATAACTATTCTAATTAACTTTACAATAGTTCTTTATTCACTAAATTTTCCAAATTATAAATTATGAATAATTATAGAATCCACATTAAATAACGAAATTTGCCTACCTATTAAATAGGAATGATACATTACTACCCACATTAAAGTCATCGTGTTAACCTACCCATTCTAGGATAAGCCAAATAGCAGTTATCAACGATCAACCAAGTAAACCTCCACTTCTCCTAGTTACAGTTTCAGTCATCCTACTTGTAGTCTTATACTCTTGACAATATTTAAAAATTTCCCAAAGATATGACTGGCTAAAGCATGCAAGTAATGTTTAAGTATACAACCGTTGCCTAAGAACAGATGTTAAACTACTAGATCTTAAAGTACAAAGACTTTCCATATCTCATATAAACAGAAATAGATACCATATAAAGAGAATTTAGACAAACTAAATGTTATTATAGTATATTTTAATTAAATAAACCCAAATATATTGGAACTTAGAGGGTTAAACAGTTAACAGGATCAACGACAAGTTTGATTTCATGATCTTAGATTAAAGCAATCAAACGAAGTATTTACTCTTATCCCAATATGAGAGACTAATATTTGATTAAAATAGCATAATTTATTAGCAAATATATTGTTCAATACAAAGATTATAAAAATTGAATAATACAGAGGCAATTGAAAAAGGTTGGTTAACTTCAAGCTTTATTTAAATAGAGATCAAACAAAAATATTTCTACTCTGTCTTGCTAATACACTAGAAGTTTTTATTTAGACTTAGATTATTTCCAAAGAGATCTGAGATATAGCTGATTATAAGGAATAAATGAGACTGTGTTCTAATTTTCCACACAAGTCAATTACAGTTTCATTTGTCATTGAATACAAAATTATAATTAATTATAACGACGTGATAATATAGAATTCAATCAAATTATCTAAGCTTTGCTTTGTGGAAATCTATAATGTTATATGACATGGGTAAGTCATTAATTAATATGCTATAAATTTGTAGCATAAATTATCAAAAGAAGATTGTGCTTTGAAGATAAGTAAAATATTAATTAAAGATAATTATGAGCAAACAAGAAATAAGCCTCCACAAAGAATCTAGAAAATCAAATAGGAAAGTTAAATTAGAATGGCATTACATTTTAAACTATAAAAAAGACAATTATATCAAGGATTATTTTCAATAGTAAAAACCTGAAATTGTGCTAAATTCTTAGAGTATTCGGAGAATCTAAATAATAATATAACAAATTTCAACAAAGAATTAGGCACTGATTTAGTTTGAATAATTATTATAAAATTTAAATTTCAAGGAACATAGATTATATTATTTACCATTGTTTACGAATGTATTGCTATGAGTTTAAATATGTTATCATCTGAACTATTATTAACTTAAGATGATAATTTACTTTAGTGATATATTCAACATTATTTTTTAAAGAAAATCAAACATTTTTATTTATGAATGAATTAAAGACATTAATTATTACCAAAAGTAAATAGTCAAAAGATAAGATTTGTTAGTTGAGATTAATTATAGTTAAAGCACTAATTCTTATTTAGGTAGAAGATTAAATTATAAGTTTCTTTTAGATTCTTGATATACATTAATTCTAAAACCTCATTCTGTTTTATATTAAGATTTTAATCAATTAGCATAATTGCAATCCTAGTTAAAGTAAGAGATAATGACAAGTATTAGATAAAGGTCAATTAGTGATTGGAAAAGTGTTAATGATGCTAATTTTAAAGAATTTAACATAGAAAAGCTAAATAAATCCTGAAAATTAAATAATCAAGTAAGTCTTTTGCAATAAACCATTAATTTTATATTTTTCCAATTATTTATCAGTTACAAATTAATCATTGTTATATCTCTTCACTTGTATATTATTTTTATTTTTATCATTTAATTATAAAAATTGACATAATATCAAATAGTAAATTGAAATTAGATTTAATTCATTCATAGTAGGGGCATTTGTTATTAAAATATAATAAAAGTGATGGAGTTTTCATTTCATTGACAGATATTTAAAAGGAACTGCTCTTGATAATAAACAATTGTTAAACCTATTATTCTATTGCTGAGTATATTATTAGATTTCTTAATAATATGAAACAATATAATTATGAAAATTTATAAGAATTTTCTTAGAATAAATGGCATCTTATATATAAATAACAGTGACATTGCTTTAACAATTAATTATAAATGGAAAACTA
The DNA here is from genome assembly GCA_000711775.1 of Oxytricha trifallax. Lineage (NCBI taxonomy): Eukaryota > Ciliophora > Spirotrichea > Sporadotrichida > Oxytrichidae > Oxytricha > Oxytricha trifallax. The sequence continues at coordinate 13,942 of ARYC01006565.1, forward strand.
TAGTCATAACATTAATATTTGCATTTGCAATAATATAAATGTCATTTTTATATGCTGCAAAATGGTGTTGATTTATTCACATACTTTGTTTTTAACTTTATCAACAATTAACATCCTTATTTATATGTCATATTAATTCTGCTTGAATCTATTTTTCTATCAATATATTCATTTGACTATTTTATCAAACTGTAAGAAATATATTAAAAAATTATCTAATAAATACAGAATGATAATTATATTGCTTGAAACATTGTTTTGATAATTAAAATGTGAATAATTCATCGATTAAATATGTATATATATATATATTTTTAATATGAGTGGAATGCTATTGATTTGTTATTTAAATTAGCTTGTTTCATTGAAATATGGGCAAGAAGTATCATTTCCTTCCTGCTGGATGAAGACTTTAATAATAATTAGTAGTTTTGAAAATAATATATATTTTTCTTAATAAATGAAATTTGGTTTGGATATATAATAAGCAAATACAATTACAAATATAGAAGCATTACTTTGAAGTAATGTAATGGCATATACCAAGGAGAATTATAAATATAGATTAAATAAAAGGAGTTTTCCCAATAATAATATCGAATTAACCTTGAAAGAGGTCGTAAACTTCCAGTATAAAAAGAATTAAACCTTTGTGTATATTGAAATAACTAGATATCTTTACTTTGTAGTTAGTTTAGACTACAGCTGTATTTTATCTTTTATTTTTGCTGGGAATCTAATAGTAATCATTTATAATTTCAACTATTTCATTGAAATTAGAGCTCCTTAAACAGGTTCTTATATTTATATCTATATTTCTGTCCTATTTTAAGATATAATAAGTTTGCTATTTCTTTCCACTTTACTCACTTTTCCTTCTCTTTGATAGTTTGTCTTTTTTTATTATACTTTCCTTCTTGTAATTTTATGAATATGACATATTACCATACTTATAGAATCTAGATTTAAAGTTAATTATATTCTATTATTTTTGTCTTAAATCTGTTATTTAGCTTTATGTGAAATTTTATAATATAATTACAATCGATTATAAGACTTTAATCTCCAAAATACTTTAATTTTTCATCTCTAATTAGATATTATATAAAAAATACATGACGAGAGTCTTTGATAATGAAACGGTTTAAACAAATATATTTTATTCAATCATTTTTTTACTAAAATGTTTGGAAATGTAAAAAAACTATTTATCGAGTGTGTACTTAATATCATGGTCACATAAAAATTTATTTATATCATCCTATATTTTAAAAGATGAAAAGTATTTATTAGTGTTTTTACTATTTAATTACTGCACAAAATTCATTTTATATACAGTCTGTAGAATTCTATTGTTTTTTCAAAGATTCCTTGAAAAATATGGTATTTTATATAATTATTTAACCTAGTATGTTTACTTTTTTATTCAAAGAAATCAACTAGTATAAATCTATTTCCTTATATTTTTTTACAGTAAATTGGATAGATGTAAATAGATTCTTGTAAATATTTAAAATGATCATAGTAATAAGGAGTAAACAAAGGCTAAATTGTACGAGGAAGTATAAATGAGTTTGTCAAGAGAAAAGAAAATTTCTTAAAGACGCTAAATACTTAATAAAGCCGTGCTGATGTTATTATTGCAAAACATTTAAGATCCTAAATCAATAAGATATTCAATGAATTAAGTTAAAACTCACTAGTTATGGAGTACGAGATATACCTGCTTGAAATAATAGAAAAATTTTATCCCTCAGTTGTACGCTTAACTCATTCAAGATATTAGAGTATAGTGTAAATACAGCGATATCTCATAAAGACTTGAGATAATAATAGGTGTTTATGATTTCAAAAATCGAAGCATGCTAGTTTAAAAATGCATATTTGGTTTAGTGACAGAGCAGCTATAATTTTAGAATTTACCTTAATTGTATCTTAAACCAAAAAACCTTAGAAGATATACTGTTAAGTAGTTGATCTAGAAAGTAATTATTACAGAAGGAGCAATATTTCAATTTATCTTAACGTATTTAGCTGATAAGGTTAAAATTTTGAGAAGCTAATGATAGAGCAGAGTTATATACATATTTTTAATCCGACAGTTTTTTTAACTTCAAATTCGATTTATTCTTTATAATGGCTTCTTATCATAGGCATTGGCAGTGAAATTAACCAAAGATAATTCTTCCAATATTCATAATGTTGCCTATGCTAATGAATTAGCAGCAAAGTGGATTATGGAGGAAGTTAGAGAATTAACTATGATTAAGAATATCCAAACAAAAATCAAAATATAAGTGTCAACAATTCCTCAGGTGGTTTAATATTAATTAAAATGGCATAAAATTATACTTTCAAAGTCTCGTTATCAACATTATATTCGAATCATATCCTTAGTCATATATGTCTTTATTATTTGTTCCTATCCCAATATATTTATTACTATTCTATATTATTATAAATATATAATAATAATTCAAACTGATCTATTTTCCATTATAAGTGACTTTAATTCTAAATTAGTAGGATTTTCCGTAATTCTATTTCAGTTTTATGTCTGCTTTTAATCTTTTGATTCTCAAATATATAAGTTTATATAATTTATTTCCTCGATATTCCTCTTTTGAATACAGTTTTGACTTTTGTTCGTAATATTTATTCATTATTTTTGTAAGGTTTGTTATAGTTTTGCCTTATTAGTATTTTTGAATTATCTTATTGATAGTGATGATGGTGTCTGTACTTATTTGCAATCTTCATTAATATATAGTTGTTATTGTACAATTATATTTAATATATTTATTTTATTATAACTATCTATTTCAATTTCATCATATTTCATTAAAAGTTGTTGTCAATTTAATTTTTACCTGTAATTTAATGATTTTCTTAAATAAAGAGATATATTTAACAATGTTTGTGGAAATTTTTATATTTTTGAATTGACTTATAGAGTTTCATTTAATTACCAATTTTGATTGGTTTTATATTTAAATCTTGAAAATATTATTGTTTCGATTCTAATCATGAATAATTATGATAATTGAGTTATTTACTTTACTCGTTATTTAAATAATTAATTTTATTTGAGTTTAATTAGCTTCCTTCCTCTTTGTATTTAAATATGAAGCTACTTTGCTCAGCAATCAAAATGAGTATCACTATATTATTACCCTGTATGTGTGACTTAAGTCATCGCTATTCGTTTTCATACTTACAAACTCAATCTGTTCATTCTTTTTATTTAATTAGAAGATTATAAAGGTATTCGCTAACTACTTTTATTTTAATATAAGGTTTTATAATTGTGAAAGAGTGTCATTGCTAATGCATGAATATATCTTATTGTTGATTAATCTGAGAACATACGGTTGTCTCATCTTCATCACTGGCTATTTTACTTAATTTATGTTTTCAGGGAGATACTTAGCAAGGTGGAGGGTGTTAACATGTATAATGCTGCCTTATTTTCATCAAAGTGATGATTATAACAAATAAGAATTACAAAATTAAGTAATTATTATAATGATAGTATTAATTAGTCATTATGAATTAAAATGCAATTCGATATTAACATTTTGGTATATAGTTCGTGAATATTTGAGTTTATTTAAAGAATTCAATTTATAATCTATTGATGATTTAGTTTCATAATTAAGAATTTTATATTGTCGACAATTCATTATAATAACTCCAACTATTATAATAGTTGGTAGAGACAAATATTATAGACTTCAACCTAATAGTTATTATTTAAATACCATATCATATATATCAATTTGCTACTACTTGAATATTTAATAAATTAAGATGCAATTTAAAATAGAAATCAAAATGCTAATTTTGAGAGTAAAACAATGTAAAATTACTCTATAAAAGTTATGCAATACGATTAAGATGTCTTGGCTTTTTCTAACAGCAATTCTTAGTTTTTATTTTCTATTATAACTCTACATAAATCCCATTTTATAAAAAGCATACTAAAATTTAAGTAATTAAATGATCAAAACAGATTGTAAATAGATTTTTAAAATTCAAATTTACCAAAATTATAGCAGACCTCACTCAAAATCAAGTTTATCGTTATTTAAATTGAACTTTCACAAAAGACGATTAATGCACCCATAAATATTTAACTATTATGCATATTATAGAATTTGTAATTTTATAATATTTCAATACTTTACATAAATTTTATATAAAATTTATTGTTAAATTATATTTTAGTGATTTAATAAACAACCAAACATAGAAATATAAAAGGAATTAATAAATTGTTAAAATAAAAACAATTAAATTTAAATATGGCAATAATATCCCATTAAATCCACTAAATAATAAAACAATTAATATAGTCCTAAATCAAATAAGTTCTTATTATTCAAAAATAAGTTGTAATTAATTAATGATGTATTGAGAGATTTATAGTTATTGCAAAGAATTCTAATTCTAATTTTTATTCGTTATCGAAAATGAAGATATCAATAAAAATTTAAGATGCTAATAAGTCTAACCAAAGTATTGCAATTTACTCCTAAATTGAAAAAATCCGAAGTTGTTGTGGTCTCTACTTTTAAATAATTGATAGGATCGTGCTGATTACTAGCATTAATTGTCTAAATTAATAAATTAATCATCATTATCTATCCAATTTATGTATAGGAACCTCTTTAATAAATGAATAAAGTTTATACTCATTTTATTATACTTAATTTCAAGAGAGTTTTTATCATAAACTTAAGTATAGTATATAAATTGGTAGTATTAGGGAACATTAAGAGTGGACGCATAATAGTAATACTTCTACAAATCTATTTCTTTCACCTATTAATTAAAAAAAGTCTATAAAAACTGAATTATCTTGTCAAACACCTCTATATGCATACTGAATTAAGTGCTTGGCAATTTTCTATTTTTGTTGAAAATTTTGATACTTTCTTTTTAACTTTGGTTATTAATTTTATTTTTGAATCTTTTTAAAATTTTATCTAAGTCTGAGGTAATATGCAAATACTTTGAATAAAACTCCTCTAAAGGTTCTTGATAATTATCTCTTTAACAACAATTCAACTTAGATTTTATAAAAATCGTTAAAGAGATGCAAGTAACTTATAAATTCAGTATAAACACCTTAATATGGTAACTTTACAATTAAATTGTATTTTAACTTAATGATTAATACAAAAAATAATATTCTTTATATAAAAATAAATAATTAATTATATCAAAAAACGTCAGAATATCTTAATTTAACATATTATATATAAGATGTTAACATAGTTAGTTGTATTAGCATTAGTATAAATATAGGGACAAAAAGTATATATAGCAATAGGATCGATAAAAGTATCATAAATAAATTATATAAGAATCTTATTATAAACAGTATTCAATTTCATGGTAAAAAGATAAAATGATGAATATGATTAAAGAAAAATGTGCTAAAACTATTATTTAAAGTAAATGAAAAATTGGGAGAAGATAAATTATCTTAAAATGTAAGGATATTAGAAACAATAACATTATTTTTAGTATCATCATCATTAAATTATACCTGAATTTAAAGGAAAATTCCTAGATTCCAACCAAATCAATTCGTAAGAGATGAAAACTGAATTAAACAAACTTTGGTACCCACACTCAAAGTTATAATTTATATAACCTATAGTATTAATTTTGCTAAAAGGAAATTATCTAATTTAATGAAACCTTTAAAACTCAGGAAAAAATGTAAGACTCAGCAAAAGAGAAAGATTTTTCATACTTAGAACATGGTACCTTCTACTCAGTTTTAAAACATTCTAAGTCTTTCTAAACAAAGAGTCAATACCACAACAGGAAGCCACAGGACAAGTTGTTAACTTCGTATATAGCTGGAAACTCAAAAATATGAAAACACTCCAACTTCTTCTAAGAACTATAAAATTCTCAAAGAATTAACAAAAAATTGGCATTCCAAATGAAGGAGACCTTTTCTAAAAAGACTTTCTCATACATTTAGAGCACTATTTTTTGGAAACGCCTTCATTTTATTTATCAAGATTATAAAAATTATATAAGAAATCATTGTTTTTGACAGTAAACAGTGCATTTTCCTTATGAATTTTTAATATATGCTAAAATGTGGATCTTCGAACCTTCTTAATAATAAATAATACATTTATCTTCAACCACACCCATTCATCTGTAGATCCTACCTTTCTAAAAATCCATATCTTTACTGAGTATATTTTTCGCTATAAGGGCAGGGACAAATAACTAATCACGGCAAATGCTTCACATATGATATAGCATAGACATATCAAAGAAAGAATGCCTTTTACAGTGAAATTGCAGTAAACTTTCTCAAAAGCTATCTCGCCAACCATAGAATATTTATCAATTCTGACTTCGATCTACCGAGGAAACATATGATTTTGATGCTGAATAGCGGGGATAGAGAGGGAAGGGTGTTTTCATTTCCTGGGCGGGCTCTCTCAGCCTATGAAAACACAGAATTGAGTGACATCAAATCTTCTCGGGCCTCGTTCGTGGTCATGCCTTGTCCAAAATGGTGTTTTGATGGCGTATTCGTGATCAGCGCCCCGTAATTAACAAGACTTGTTGGTCGAGAAATTTCGGAGAGCAGTTTAAATTTTTCGAAAATGTCAAAAAGTATGCGTTTCGTATCGAAAAACGGCAAAAACCGATGCCAAATTCACCCATTTTTTCATTAAAAAATCATAAAATTGCAATAATTTTCAAAATTCATTGCTAATATTTTATACATGAAAATTATTCATTTTTTGGCTTCATTTAACAAAGATTTACTATATTATTATATAAATTTAGGCTATTTTTGGCTGAAACGGTAAATAATTTTATAAGGATATTATTTTTATTTTAAAAATATTATTGACTTTAACAATATGAACAATGGCTTTAACTATTAGAACAATGACTTTATTACTATATGAGCGATGACTATCACATGCCCACCATTATCCCTACTATTACGAAAAAGACCCTTGCCCAGGCCAAGAATTTTTTCTTTTCATCAATAAGAGAATGAGAGAAACGCCAAATTACAGAGTGATGATTGATGTGACGAAGCAGAGGACAATGGACACTCATAGTCAAAGAATGACTTTTACAGTGAAATTGCAGTGAACTTTCCCAAAAGCTATCTCGCGAACCATTGAATATTTTTCAATTCTGACTTCGATCTACCGAGGAAACATATGATTTTTATGCTGAATAGCGGGGATAGAGAGGGAAGGGTGTTTTCATTTCCTGGGCGGGCTCTCTCAGCCTATGAAAACACAGAATTGAGTGACATCAAATCTTCTCGGGCCTCGTTCGTGGTCATGCCTTGTCCAAAATGGTGTTTTGATGGCGTATTCGTGATCAGCGCCCCGTAATTAACAAGACTTGTTGGTCGAGAAATTTCGGAGAGCAGTTTTAAATTTTTCGAAAATGTCAAAAAGTATGCGTTTCGTATCGAAAAACGGCAAAAACCGATGCCAAATTCACCATTTTTTCATTAAAAAATCATAAAATTGCAATAATTTTCAAAATTCATTGCTAATTTTTTATACATGAAAAATAGTCATTTTTTGGCTTCATTTAACGAAGATTTACTATATTATTTTATAAATTTAGGCTATTTTTGGCTGAAACGGTAAATAATTTTATAAGGATTTTATATTTTTATTTTAAAAATATTATTGACTTTAACAATATGAACAATGGCTTTAACTATTTGAACAATGACTTTAACTATATGAGCGATGACTATCACATGCCCACCATTATCCCTACTATTAATTACGAAGAAGACCCTTGCCCAGGCCAAGAATTTATTCTTTTCATCAATAAGACAATGGGAGAAACGCCAAATCTACAGAGAGATGATTGATGTGACGAAGCAGAGGACAAAGGACTCTCATAGTGAAACAATGACTTTTACAGTGAAATTGCAGTGAACTTTCCCAAAAGCTATCTCGCGAACCATTGATTATTTTTCAATTCTGACTTCGATCTACTAAGGAAACATGTGATTTTAATGCTGAATAGCGGTGATAGTGAGGGAAGGGTGTTTTCATTTCCTGGGCGGGCTCTCTCAGCCTATGAAAACACAGAATTGAGCAACAGCAAATCTTCTCGGGCCTCGTTCGTGGTCATCCCGTGTCCAAAATGGTGTTTTGATGGCGTATTCGTGATTAGCACCCCGTAATTAACAAGACTAGTTGGTCGAAAAGTTTCGGAGAGCAGTTTTAAATTTTTCGAAAATGTCAAAAAGTATGCGTTTCGTATCGAAAAACGGCAAAAACCGATGCCAAATTCACCATTTTTTCATTAAAAAATCATAAAATTGCAATAATTTTCAAAATTCATTGCTAATTTTTTATACATGAAAAATAGTCATTTTTTGGCTTCATTTAACGAAGATTTACTATATTATTTTATAAATTTAGGCTATTTTTGGCTGAAACGGTAAATAATTTTATAAGGATTTTATATTTTTATTTTAAAAATATTATTGACTTTAACAATATGAACAATGGCTTTAACTATTTGAACAATGACTTTAACTATATGAGCGATGACTATCACATGCCCACCATTATCCCTACTATTAATTACGAAGAAGACCCTTGCCCAGGCCAAGAATTTATTCTTTTCATCAATAAGACAATGGGAGAAACGCCAAATCTACAGAGAGATGATTGATGTGACGAAGCAGAGGACAAAGGACTCTCATAGTGAAACAATGACTTTTACAGTGAAATTGCAGTGAACTTTCCCAAAAGCTATCTCGCGAACCATTGATTATTTTTCAATTCTGACTTCGATCTACTAAGGAAACATGTGATTTTAATGCTGAATAGCGGTGATAGTGAGGGAAGGGTGTTTTCATTTCCTGGGCGGGCTCTCTCAGCCTATGAAAACACAGAATTGAGCAACAGCAAATCTTCTCGGGCCTCGTTCGTGGTCATCCCGTGTCCAAAATGGTGTTTTGATGGCGTATTCGTGATTAGCACCCCGTAATTAACAAGACTAGTTGGTCGAAAAGTTTCGGAGAGCAGTTTTAAATTTTTCGAAAATGTCAAAAAGTATGCGTTTCGTATCGAAAAACGGCAAAAACCGATGCCAAATTCCACCATTTTTTCATTAAAAAATCATAAAATTGCAATAATTTTCAAAATTCATTGCTAATTTTTTATACATGAAAAATAGTCATTTTTTGGCTTCATTTAACGAAGATTTACTATATTATTTTATAAATTTAGGCTATTTTTGGCTGAAACGGTAAATAATTTTATAAGGATTTTATATTTTTATTTTAAAAATATTATTGACTTTAACAATATGAACAATGGCTTTAACTATTTGAACAATGACTTTAACTATATGAGCGATGACTATCACATGCCCACCATTATCCCTACTATTAATTACGAAGAAGACCCTTGCCCAGGCCAAGAATTTATTCTTTTCATCAATAAGACAATGGGAGAAACGCCAAATCTACAGAGAGATGATTGATGTGACGAAGCAGAGGACAAAGGACTCTCATAGTGAAACAATGACTTTTACAGTGAAATTGCAGTGAACTTTCACAAAAGCTATCTCGCGAACCATTAAATATTTATCAATTCTGACTTCGATCTACTGAGGAAACATATGATTTTAATGCTGAATAGCGGGGATAGTGAGGGAAGGGTGTTTTCATTTCCTGTGCGGGCTCTCAGCCTATGAAAACACAGAATTGAGCAACAGCAAATCTTCTCAGGCCTCGTTCGTGGTCATCCCGTGTCCAAAATGGTGTTCTGATGGCGTGTTCGTGATCAGCGCCCCGTAATTAACAAGACTGGTTGGTCGAGAAGTTTCGGAGAGCAGTTTTAAATTTTTCGAAAACTTCAAAAAGTATGCGTTTCGTATCGAGAAACGGCAAAAACCGATGCCAAATTCACCATTTTTTCATTAAAAAATCATAAAATTGCAATAATTTTCAAAATCATTGCTAATTTTTTATACATGAAAAATAGTCATTTTTTGGCTTCATTTAACGAAGATTTACTATATTATTTTATAAATTTAGGCTATTTTTGGCTGAAACGGTAAATAATTTTATAAGGATTTTATATTTTTATTTTAAAAATATTATTGACTTTAACAATATGAACAATGGCTTTAACTATTTGAACAATGACTTTAACTATATGAGCGATGACTATCACATGCCCACCATTATCCCTACTATTAATTACGAAGAAGACCCTTGCCCAGGCCAAGAATTTATTCTTTTCATCAATAAGACAATGGGAGAAACGCCAAATCTACAGAGAGATGATTGATGTGACGAAGCAGAGGACAAAGGACTCTCATAGTGAAACAATGACTTTTACAGTGAAATTGCGTGAACTTTGCCAAAAGCTATCTCGCAAACCATTTAATATTTTTCAATTCTGACTTCGATCTACTGAGGAAACATATGATTTTAATGCTGAATAGCGGGGATAGTGAGGGAAGGGTGTGTTCATTTCCTGGGCGGGCTCTCTCAGCCTATGAAAACACAGAATTGAGCAACAGCAAATCTTCTCAGGCCTCGTTCGTGGTCATCCCGTGTCCAAAATGGTGTTCTGATGGCGTGTTCGTGATCAGCGCCCCGTAATTAACAAGACTGGTTGGTCGAGAAGTTTCGGAGAGCAGTTTTAAATTTTTCGAAAACTTCAAAAAGTATGCGTTTCGTATCGAGAAACGGCAAAAACCGATGCCAAATTCACCATTTTTTCATTAAAAAATCATAAAATTGCAATAATTTTCAAAATTCATTGCTAATTTTTTATACATGAAAAATAGTCATTTTTTGGCTTCATTTAACGAAGATTTACTATATTATTTTATAAATTTAGGCTATTTTTGGCTGAAACGGTAAATAATTTTATAAGGATTTTATATTTTTATTTTAAAAATATTATTGACTTTAACAATATGAACAATGGCTTTAACTATTTGAACAATGACTTTAACTATATGAGCGATGACTATCACATGCCCACCATTATCCCTACTATTAATTACGAAGAAGACCCTTGCCCAGGCCAAGAATTTATTCTTTTCATCAATAAGACAATGGGAGAAACGCCAAATCTACAGAGAGATGATTGATGTGACGAAGCAGAGGACAAAGGACTCTCATAGTGAAACAATGACTTTTACAGTGAAATTGCAGTGAACTTCCCCAAAAGCTATCT
>ARYC01006566.1:0-42917 GCA_000711775.1 Oxytricha trifallax
CATTTCTCAAGTAAGCGTACATAAATATTTATGTCTTTATAGAAAAAAAGGGGAAGGCCTTGTCGATGCTGAAGACTAAGTCAATGGGAAGAAAGTAACAAAAAAAAGGAAAAGATTTGAAATATTACAACTCTTGAAAAAGAAGAACAAATTTTCTAAAAGCCCGCATAAAAATTTAAGTCTATGCAGGATGAAAATATGATGATGAGAAGTCCTCCTACAAAACGGATGCATTTTAACTAATGACATAAATACTTTAATTAGAAATATAATTTATGTATTAACAAAATTAAGCTTAAATAAATTTCACGAGTTTGCTTTAACAAACTAAGACAGTGTCTTTCACTATTCATACAATCTTATTATCTTATCAACCTTATTGATGATGTTACAGCATGTAAATTCTTTGCGTTGCTTAACTTAAACTACTAACTGATTAGTTACTTTCTGTATTCATGTTTTACCCTGGAAAATAAATTTTCGATACAATTAAATTTCGAAGAATATGGAGCATTAAACAAAAGTTTCCAGCCCTTATTTTCAACTGCTTCTTTAAATAATCTTGAATGGTGTGCTCTTAAATTGTCCAGAAATATTGTTAGCTGTTTTTCTTAATAGTTATGTTCGAGATCTTCTAAGACAAGAATAAGATCTTAAATTTTAATTGATTTCTTTACAATACGAAAAGCTTCAAGTCCATTTTTAGGGCTTATTATAACTAAAGCTGCTAGAGTATCCAGAGTTATCCCCTATTTTTTTAAAACTAAGTTATGACTTTTTGGAGCCCATGCTTTCCATGTAGTTGAATGAGCCTTGAATATCGTTTCATCTAAGTATACAATATTTTAACTTCCATTTTTTATTTCACAAAGTTTGGAGTTCACTCTTTGCAAATCTACTTTAATTAAATTTTGTTTGTGGATTGTTAGGTTATAGTCACTACAACAGACTTTATACTTTATACCATTCTTCTTATATAAGTTTCTTAGTGCAGAGTATGAAATTTTAACATCAGAAAATTAACGGTGAAAAACAATAGCTCGTTGCTTCAGTGATAGCGTTATCTAATCTTAAAGAGTCTAGCTTGATATCAAATAGTTGATGTGTTCTGATGTTAGATGGACTCTATTATTATTTCTACAAGTGAGAAATAATTTTTCAATTTTTAACTATTCCACAATTTTCTGAATCTACTTTTTTTATAATCCAAGACATTCAGAAAGTTATTAAATAGTGGCAAATATTTTATTATTAGGATGATAATCAGTACTTCAATAACGAAGCAGGCAAACTATTTTTTACAATCGCTCTTTTTATTATCCATTTACTAGTTTTTTAATAAAGAATAAATTTTCATTATATTTATGCAATCACAAATTTTTCTCAGATTTTTATAATTCTTAGAAGAAATAAAAATTATCAATTTAAAGATAAAATAAGTCGGCAACAAGGCCGAAATTTCTATAAAAAAACCCTGAGACCCCTAAATCCCTAAACCCCATAGATATTTTAGAAAAAAATATCAAATAACTAATAAGAATTAAACACTTTTATTTAAGATTTATATAAAGATTGTTACAATTTAAAATAAAATATTTAATTTAAGTGCAAAAAAATTCTTCAAAATAAAATATGGAAATTTTAAAGGTTGGTAATAAATGGTGCCCAGTCTGCAACTCTAGAGACTGTATGGAAAATTAATTCACACTCCTAATTACTTACCACTAAACACAATAAGAATTAAGAGAACACATTAGATTCACAGTATACGAGTAAAGAAATTAGTACTACTTCACATCCGAAAGGGACCAGACAATTCAACAAACTCAATTCTTCTGTAGAGAGAGAGTTTACTTGGAGTAGATAAGGTCACACAGATAACAATGAAATGAAAATCTTAGTTGGAATTAAAAATAAAAATCAAACTGAAGTGACAATCAGAGAGAGATTGAACAGATCAGATGATATAAATTAATATATAAAAAAGGCTTGACCCTTATAAGCTGCTGCTTTATAAGATCCGGGGTCCCCAGAGACCTCAATATTATCATATTATTATTATTTTCAATGAATAATAATTGATAAAATAAATTTATTAAACGTCCATAGTTGTACTAAATTGAATCACATAGAACGACTAACATATATATAAAAATAAAATGAAATTAAAAGATAAATCTCATCAACCCCTAAGAAATCCTAATCTCCAACATTACACATATCTATAAAAAAAATATGTAAAACTAACTAAGGGGTTTTGGAGTTTTTAATACACTATGAGAGTAGACCTTTTCATATAACTCAAATCAATGGAATTTAATCTAAATTGAGTAAATTCAGTCGAAGAATAAGATATATAGTAGTTCCTGTTAATTCATGTTAAATTTTAATCCATGTTCTATTAACCTAAGAATTATAATTCATGATAGGAAATCAATTAATTAAATCAAAAACTTAATATATTAAAAAGTATTCTTCTAGATCAAACGCAAGAGGAGGTAGAGCACTCACTTAAAATGTAAGTTACAAAAAATAAATCTTTAATTTTATTTTTTAGTAGTCTCACTTGGTAATACCACAGATGCCACAAGACAGGTGCCTCGCAGGGACACACAAGGAAGGGAACAAGAACCTGTAAAAATACTTGAAGATGAAGACAATGGTGAAGACAAAGAAGATAAGATGTTTTTTTTTTTAGAAATTTCCATTTTTCATTTTATAATAAGTATTCTGATTAACTTTAGTTAAATTATTAATTCACTAAATTTTCTAAATTATAAATTATGAATAAAAATTTTAGTTTATTTTATCTACCATTATTTAAAATTATTTTTGTCATTTTATAAATTAAAATCAATATTGCAAAGTTGAAATATATTCCTAAAATATAATATTTTTTATTTTTTATAGATATAAATCTAAATTTTGGAATTAAGAACGAATATTTAAATCAGAAAAACAAATATTTAAATTAAAGAGGGATATTTAATGAATAAATAAGACTAGAGATCTTTACCAAAACCAGTTTGAAATTGATATTGCCAGCTCTAATATGATATTTTTATAAATCTTCTTCCCTACATATATTTCTTTTCTTATATTCATTGCAGAGGATGAATTTTATGTGCAGTGCAATATAAAGTGTGTCGTTTAACCTTATATTAGATTAATTTTATTATTTAGATTAATTAAGAATTCTTAAATGTCTTAAATTTTTTGAATTAAGGCAACAGGCTTTGAAGGTAAATTTTCAAAATGCAGACAGTGGCCCTGTCAAAGTTTTGCTGTCTAAACCATCCATAGACTCAGTGAGTATTTGCAGAAATGATCCTATATCATATATATATATACTATTAAGAGCGTGAAAAAAATCAGAAATCTATAGATTAAGGGCTTTCATTCTTAGAGCAAGCAATTTGAAAAGTCGAGAAGTGGTCACTCTCTGAATCTTTTAATCTAAAAATGGAATTAATTTACAATAAGTGTTACCAATAGCTTATTGCGTATTGATCTCTACCATTGCTTCATGATAAACTAAGAAATCTCCAAACTTCTCGGATTATAGTGAAAATATCTATTTAAGATAGTGAAAAACGAATTAAGACTTAATTAATTAGCGATCTTTTTAATTAAGAAGTAATAGTTATTTAAATTTAGATTTATCAAAAGCCCGCAAAATTTAAAATGAAAGCTCTAAACATCGAAAAGCGAAACAGCTCAAAAAACTTAAGCCAAAGTATACAAGAATTGAGACGAGATACTTCAGGCTCATTAACCAGCATTGGAATTGACACAGATATAAGCGTTCACTCTGCAAAGTAATAAGATCAAGACTCCAATAACATTTAGGACCCTCAAATAGTTCCCGCTCTATCAAAGAGAGGTCGAAAAGCAAAGTACGATGGTGCAGAGCACCCTGACCTCATAGATAAAGCTAAACTTATCTTACCTATTCACAATTATGACATCAGTAAGATCCTCGAGCTGGAAGAATTCAAGCCATTTATAGTTTCTCGTGATCTCTCAAAGTTTGTCTTCAAATTCATTCTCAATAAAACTAAACAAAGTTATGCAAAGTCTGTGAAGATCACAAATCTAAAAACCTCAATGAAATTCAAAGCCAAATCAAAGTCAAGTTAAAAGCTTAATGTGCTGACTAAATAATTAAATAAGACAAGGACCTCCTTTATGAGAGAATTGACAACCATAATTCCCAGGCAAATTATGGAGCAAAAAATTAATCTGAAATCACATGCCATTACATCAGGGAATTCTTGATCTTAAAGCCACATGAGAGGCAGGACTTTATTTGGAAAATATTTAATATGAACAGTTAAAGTCTTCTAGAATTTCTTTAAAACCTTAAATCAGCTTGCTAAGAAAACTTGAACGAGGATATTTTTAGAAATATTTATGAGCAAAATCAAAGGGCTCAAGTGAGCCTCTAAATTAAGACCCGATTTTTTCCTCTCATCGTTGATTTACTATTGATACGAAATTATTGAAATTGATGAACACTGCTAAAAAGCTCCTTAATTCTTCTCGCATAACTACAAAATAATGAACAAGCTCTAGGGTTATCAAATTATATCTTTATAAATGAGCCAGAATGCTTGCAGAGACTTCAGGATGAATTAGCAGACCTTGACAAGGCAAAAATCGGTATCATTCCACTAATGATTGGGACTTTTCAACAGTTCAAGATTGATTCTCAAGTAGTAAGGCTGCTTTCAAACACATTGCCTTTACTGAATAAACCATTTATTCAAATGCTAAAAAAAAGATTAAGGCTTAAGATTGATTCGTCACATTCCAATTAATGTGGTAGGGGATTTCATTTAAATCTGCTCTCTCTCAAGCGCAACCCAGTTTTAAAAGCTGGATAACTTTATAAGCATATTAAGCGAAATTTTCGAATCCAAATGGGACTTTATCGACCAGGAAGACTTTATTTCATTCCTTTAATAGATATCTACTGAGCTTAGATTGAGAAATCCTCTTTGGGTCTCTAAATTAGATGAGATATCTGATCTAGGAAAAAATTTAGCTTTCATTTATCAGGAAAAAGGAGTAAGATAGCGAAGGGATATCATTCAGGATTGCCTTAGAGCTGACTTTACAAAGCTTAATTAGCTTTTGAATGTCCCAAATAAGACTAGCGATTTTACAGAGGAGGAAAAGAAACGACTATTGAATTAGTTCAGAAAGTTGAGTAAAGAGTCCTAAGCTGTAACGAATTTTTACAGAGACATGTCTTTCAAGGCTTCTCAGCAATTTAATCAATAGATAAGACTAAAATAGATACTAGGCCTTAGTTTCCTCACTCTGTAAAAACTAGCGCTAATTTTTTTTGACCTGGGCAGATTCAAAATTTAATTTTATATACTTGGAGTTTGTAATGGTAAGACATTACTCTGTTCTACCTTGGCAGCTCTTTAGGCTAAAAGTTTGAGAAAAGCAGTGTTTATAATTGGGAAAAATAATGACCAATTAATACTTTGAGATGAGAAAAGGTTTGAGCCTATGATAACCAGCTTAGCCTTAAATGTTAATGTAAATCAGTATGAAAATGAGACTGGGGTTTACTTCTTGACATAAAAACACTTAGAATCTCTAATGGAAAATGAATAATTTCAATAGTTGTGGAGCAAATCAATCGTATTGATTGACGTGTATGATTGGATTTTCTTTGAAGGAAACGTTAAGTAAATGGAGAACACTCTAAGATTCTTCCATGGAGCTAAGCGAGTGGTAGGATTCACTGGTTCAGGATTAACGCCAAAAGAATAAAAGTGGCTCTAAATCGCTTTTAAAACATAGGAGGTTATATTTCCAAAATTAAGCAGCATGATTGGAGATAAAAGGATCAAACTGCAATAAGAACTGGTGAAACTAATCTACTAGTAGATTTTTGCTAAAGAATTTATAGTAGGCCTTGGATTATTGCAAGCTAACTCCAGTTATCATTGTTGCCCAACAGTCCTATAATTTCATCGAGGACTACTTTCGAAGATTCTAGTAGCTACGATTCTTTCCAATGAAGAACATGAAAGATACGAAAATAGAATCTTAGTTTGACTCAATGTTTGCAAGTAAAAATTGTGAGGGCTAATACGGTGTTTTCTTGTTGAATGAGTAGCAAGGAAGGGGCACTGACTTGAAAACATCTCACGAAAATTGAATTTAACGGCTTCTTGTTCTTGATTGTAGCTGATGTCTTTTCAAGTCGATCAACTGAACAAATTCTAGGGAGGGTTGGGAGATTACATCGCAAAGGTACGTATAAGTAAGTAATTTACAAGCGAGGCTCTAAAGATACCCCGGAGCAAGTTATCCATATGCACCAATAATTCTTAGAGAATGATTTGCATATGAAAATTGTTGCTCTATAGACTGTCCTTGGATACTAGGAATGGTGCGAGCAAGAACTAGAAGACTAAAAGCCATATAATCGGGCACCATCCTAAGACTCAAAAAGTATTTAAACGATAAAAATGATGAAAGTTCCAATATAGCAATCACTTTTAAAGTAATATCCAATCAAGGGAGTTTAAAGCAAGGGGTCAAAGTTATGAATGAGGAATGCAAAGAGACAGTGGAGGCTAACGATAATGATTCTCTAATAGATTAAAATACAACTCTTAAATGTCCCTTCAATTAAAAACTCAAAATTATGCAATGATGAAGTAGAAAATAACTAATTAGACCTTCCTTAAACTTCCATTATGTTAAAAACACAAAGTCGGTCTGATTCTGAGATGAAATCAAGGTATTTAAATTGTAATGCTCTAATTTAAGTGTGTAGGAAGTCATAACAGCTGGGATATTAAGGCACAAGCCTCAATAAAAAGAATTTTACTTCTAATTAAAGTGTGTCGCAGATAAAATTGAATCAATAACCTCTTCTAAATCATTAATACAGCCTGCAAAAGCAGTTCTCAGCGGACAATAAGGTAAAGCTAAAAAAAGGTATGGAAAAATTACTGGGAAGAGAATATCTGCCCCCATATAAGTAGATCAAGTTAACACTAAGAGGAAGAGACTTTGATAGCAAATAAATGTGGCTTTGTTAAGAAGCATTCTTTTCAAAATATTGCGGCAAAATTATTTAAATTTGACTCTTAGAATTTGATTAATTGCTTAAAAAAAATTAATATAAATACTGGGACATCAATTAAATTTCATTCCATAAACTCGTTGGGTTAATTTTAAAGAGGTGTTCCCTCTTTGTAAATGATGCCGCTCTCAAGAAGTTTATGCACCAATGCCTAGTATCCTACCAGGTTGTCGATAGTAGATTTCATACAATTAAACTCATCCCGCATCCTCTTGTTCTCTGAAAGGTACTTTTAATTACTTCCTCTCATAACAACTTCCTTTCCCTTCACTTCCTCCAAGTCACCTTTCCTCCACTTTTTTTGAAATGTCATCTTGATTAGGCGAGAAGATCTTCCCTTTTGAACTATAACATTTGATGAAGCATTGTTGCTTACCACTATAGGAGAGCGAGTTGTTCAGGGGTTAAACGAATTAGGGCTTCATGAGATCTATTAGATTCTAATATTGTAGGAATACATTCGAAATTGGGAAAATATATTTAATTAAATTAATAATAAATCAAAATCGTGGCAGTTAAAGTTGTCCAATTTGAACGATCTTGGGCTCATTTGATAGAGAATTCAAAACAAGCTGGACTTTATTATAGGCGGTACTATTTAATCGAATCCCTCAAGCGAGATAACTTGAGTTTAATGTGAGGGTATAATTCAATGAATTTAGAGGCACTTAATAAAATCAAGTTATCTCGCTACAGGGATGCGATAAAATAGTACCACCAATAACAAAGTCCAGCTAATTTTGAATTCTCTATCGAATGAGCCAAGATCGTTCAAATTGGACAACTTTAACTGCCACGATTTTGATTTATTATTAATTTAATTAATTATATTTTCCCAATTTCGAATGTATTCCTACAATATTAATCTAGCCTATCTCTTCGATAAGAAAGTAATGAAGGCTTGTTTTTGGCGTTATCAAGAAAATTGTACGCTGTGAGGCCTTCTATTTAAGGCACAGCCGCCACCATAACTTCGCTTCTCTTTAAATACTAAATGTGCTACAAAAGTCTTGTCTTACTTCTTTTTCCCCTTTAAAAATGCTTTTAAGGAAGTAGATATTACTGCATCCTATCTTGGGCAGGTAAGCCCCGCATTCCTACTACAAAAAGTCATGGAGCTTTTTCTTGCTCCCTATTTTCTCCTAAACTTAATTAACATTTACTGTTGCTAGCTGATTCTGCATTTTTATTTGTTGCACTTTTTATAAGTTGCAAAATTAGGGGTATCAAAATATTAAACTTTATATTTATCAATTATATTAATTACATTTAGAATTATTAAATAGGGAAAGCCCAAATACTTACACTAAAAGCTGATTACTGTATAGAAGAATCCTCTTACTCTCATTCATAATAACTCTAGGGCAAAAATGGAAAACTCTAAGAGAAACAATTAAAAGTAATTGACGACTCCGACTCGAATGATGGTAACGATATAAGCAGCTCGATTGCTAAACTTAATTTAAGCTAAAGCTTCAGTGTGATCTCAACTGAGCTCTTAAGCAGCTAGTTTGTTGACTCGACGCAAGTTAAAATAAAGAAGTG
This sequence comes from Oxytricha trifallax, assembly GCA_000711775.1. NCBI lineage: Eukaryota > Ciliophora > Spirotrichea > Sporadotrichida > Oxytrichidae > Oxytricha > Oxytricha trifallax. The sequence goes on from ARYC01006566.1 coordinate 8,663, forward strand.
GACAATGTAAGATATCGAAGCGATTGAGATCAAGGCTGCAAATTTTCAAAAAGTGTTGGATTACAGTTGTTCTAAGTATGATCCTAGAGGTTAGGTGTCGCTAGTTTAAAACTAAAAGTAGTTTGAAGGGTCCTTATCTATTTAAACCCTGAGCTAGTCAATCTTTGACTGCTGTAATCTTCACCTATAGTTCGTACTGAAGTAAAAGGGAGTTAGGTATGAATAGGAAGAACTAGAAAACTAATTGAAAGTATTTTTGAAAACTAATCTAGGCTTCAGATGTGAGACACCCGAAAGTCTTGAGAAGATGATAGAGGGTCTAGATTTATTGAGTGATAATTATATAATCAGGAACTAAGAATAAATATAAGTACACAATACTCTATCATAGCAAAAAGGATTGTAAGGCAAAATTATGAGGCTGTATTACTAAGAGACCTGTACTAACAGATAAATATAAAAATGACTAAAAGTATCGAGGTATAGGTATAGAGTACAGGAGACTTTGAGGAATCATCGATTAAATGATACCCATACTAGCAATGGATAGCAATATGTCAAATCTCGAGTTCCTATATCACTTTATGGTATGATTGATATTTGATTTTCTGGCAGATAACAGGGAAGTAAAAACCTTATCGCAACTTTAATAATTTTGGATTAATAGTATGGAATAAAAACACCTATCAGTTATTTTACCAAAGTTGTTGGCTAGAAGATTGGGCTCTACTTTAAAAAGGTCTACAGTGTTGATAAGAGGACGAACAGCCAAAAATTATTACTTCAGAGATAATTTGCAGCACTTAATTATATTGAAATGATGAGGATGGGCCTGAAAATCTTAAATATCGACGAGAGCAGCATATATTGGATAAAAACCCTCGAAAAGGATGGGCTTTTTGAGGGGTAAAGCGATTCAGCTCTAGTCTAATAAGAATTAAGTAAGTTAGCATTATTGCAGGAACAAGCAGTTAAGGCAAACTATTTTTTACACTGAACCATGGACGAAATAATAGTTTTACAGTTTATCATTTCATTCTTTTGCTCATTAAATAGTTAGATAACAATGACCCTGCTTGGAGGCAAAAAATCATATTAATGTTGGACAATGCAGCATACCATCGTTCTAAGTATCTGCGGTCAAAATTTGAGCAACTTAAAATTCCTATTGCGTTTAGGGGCCTTATAAGTTCGATCTTGTCCTAATCGAAACTCTTTTTACATTTATCAAAAGTTACAAGTAGGCTTCACGACTCAAGTCATTAAACAAAAAGTAAATTGTCTAGTTTACAATGTTCACATAATATTTTTAGGGGAACAAGCCAAAACTCTTAATTAGCACCGCACATATTCTTCCTTGGATTATTTCTAGGTAAAAAAATCTATTTAAAAAGCCCTTCAATAATCAATAAAATTTTTATATCTTTAGCCAATTTGAGTTTGCAGGAAATTTTCAATGTAACTAGTGTTCTTTTTATATAGATGGGCAATTATCTATTATTTATTGATTTAACTGTCAGCATTTGTATATTAAGTTGGACATCAAAATAAAAATATAATCCTTAATCAATTTGTTGCCCTTTGACTGATTAATTTCTTAAGATAACTAAAACACCATTTGTTCGGCTAATTTTACTAGCCAGTATCATTGCATTCAAAACCCCAAAACCCCTTAATGAGGTTTATAAGTGCTTTGATTTGTAGGGAATTTGTTAGGGGTTGGGGTTATTAATTAAATGCGAGACAAAAATTAAAAGCTTTTGGGGTCTATTTATGATGAAGAGTATATAGATTTAGTGTTTAAACTGCGTTATGGAGGCGAAATGTATAGTGAATAACTCAAACCAGTACTGAACTATAAGTCTATTGCACTGCTCTTAAAGCGTAGTCCCTCAACTGTTCGTTCTCACTGCTTGAAAGCTGTTGTAATTAAAGCAATAATAGCTGAATTCTTAGCCTAAGAGGAAATCTAAGTTTCTATAGAAGCATATTGACTATCTTATTAATGAAAAAACTTTGAAGTATTGGGCTCACTTCTCTCTCGACTAACGAGCTATTATGTTTCATCGCCAGTTCCCTGAGTTGAAGATCTCTGCACAATCTGTTGCAAACATTTATAAACGAAACGGTATCTCTTACAAAGGTGTAAATCGTATCAAGAGAGTAATTGATTTCACTCTGCCATTTTACAACAACAACTTAAATTATATTTATAATTAAATGCAGAGAGCCTAATAGAATAATATTAAGTTTATCCATGCTGACGAGGCTGTGTTTACATTCAACACTTTCATCTAGAAGTCTTGGTATTAGAGGCATAGCAACATAGAAGTATATGACTAGAAAGTCAAGGTATAAACAATGGCTATTCTTGGAGGAATTAGCGAGGATACTGGTTTAGAAACTTATCTTATTCATCCTCGCTCTATTAAGACAGAGTAGTATATAAATTCTTAGAACAGCTGAGAGAGAAGTACCCTGAATAAGAGATTATACTATTCGTTGATAATCTTTCTGTTCATAAGACCAAAGAAACAAGGAAGAGTTATGAACAACTTAGAATAACGCCAGTGTTCAACGTACCTTACAGTCCATAGTTTAATGGAATGAGTTCTACTGGGGAATATTAAAAGGTCATTACAAGAAACTGCTGCTATACCACTTGATGCATGACCTACCTATCGATACAGTAAAATTTATTAAAAGCTCAGCGAAGAGAGTAGATAATTTATTGGCTTAAAAGTGTGCTAAAGAAGGGAGAGTGAATGTATATAAATAAGCTTTGTAGTTAAGTTAATGAATATATAAGTCACATTTAAATTCTTTAGAGGGAGCTGGCTTCTCTTTCTTTTCTTCTACTTCTTGCTTCCCTCCACCTAAGTTTCTTCTCTTACTGCCAGCTCCAGCATCTTTGTTCATTGACTCTGATGGCTGAATATTTGAATATAGTCTCTTGCTGACTTCATACTTTGTCTGCGACTTTCGCCCTCTGTGAAGCTTGCTCTATTCCTTCATCAAGAAGATGCCAGTACCAGATTTTTCTAAAGAGTTAAGCTATAAATCTTACTTGAAATATAAGGGTGCTTCTGCAGCTCTGATAGCCAGCTCTCACTTATCTTGATCCCTTGTTTGTCCTTATCTTCTGAAGAGATGCTGTACCTTTTCTTATGAGATTCTTGAATAATTTCTTTCAAGTAATCACCTTTAATTGTTGCAAGTATGCCAAAGAAATAGTTTCTTTCAGGCAGTTTATTTGACAACTGTTTCTTAGTAGGCAAGTACAGCGAAACCTCTGGGTCGTTCATAGCATCATCATATAAGTTAGTCACTGAGATTTCTGGATAGTTTGGAATCTCTGCAAACTTTACATCTTAAGTTTTCAATGCTTTCTTCTCTTCGCAGAGTATCGCCCTTAGAAATGAAATTTTGGTACCTTCCATCGTTGGCAAGAACAAACCAACTACATAATCAAGATGAGTTACTATGAGTTTAATACCTTGCTGCACCAGGTAGCGGTGCAAATCCTCCTTGCTTCTAAATCTCTGAATCAATTCTTGTGCTTGCACTCTTTTCATTACATCATTCATTGACTCCATCTTGTTTACAGATCTAAGAAATGATATTCAAATTTAAGTTTATTGATTTCAATTATATACCTCTGTAAAACTTACTATTAAATATGGGCATCCTATAGGAGGTCAACCTCTAAGAAGGATATGGAGAAGGTTTTGAGAACTGGTTTCAAACTTGAGAGATTGATATCAATTTCTACTGTTATAGTTCCATATTTTTTAATTTAAATTGGTACGTACTTAATTAGGAGCAGCTCCTAAAATGCTAGTACTTAATTAGGAGCATTAATTAAAGCTAGTACTTAATTAGGAGCACCCTAATTTTAATCATAAAATCACAAAATACCTCCTAAAGCAGTACGTACTTAATTAGGTGCACCTCCTAAATCGGTACGTACTATAATCAACTTATTATTGAAAGTAAAAATGGTTACCTCCTCACCCATATGTAGAGCTGGATCGTCTCTTAACACTCATAATTCTTCTCTCATACTCTAAGAACTTCCCTTGAAACTTGTAGGCTTGCAAAGCTCTCATATAAGCTCTCAGTTATAGAGGCAGTTTTATAATTTTAAATTCAAATTTAAATATGAGCGCTAACATTTTAAGAAAAACAACAGCACTTCCATCAAACTAAATGAGACTTACCTTTGGCGTCAATAAAAAGTGTGATAGCTGTGAGATGAACTCTCATAAGGAACTACCAGAGCTATCACTTGAGGTCTCTGTTATTAAAATAGAAATTAATAATAGAAAATAAATGGCAAACAAGTGTGTGGGAGACAGAGAGGAGGAGAAAGGTATTAATGAAATTCCTATACAAACTGAAGAAGCTGAAGTCTATTTTTGTGAGCTATGTGAGAGAGATTTTGCTCATAAATCAAGCTGGTATAGACATAAGAAAGAGCATAGAGAAGCCAAGCCCACTGTATACTTAAAGCATGATAAAATAGATGGAAAGTATGAATGCTTTGAGTGCCATAAGCAATACTCTCATACAAGAGACTTGAAGAAGCATCTATTAAAAGCTCACAAGAAAGATATAGAGGTTGAGAATCATGAAGTTGAGCTGAAGCTTCTCAACAAAAGAAAAGCGAGGGAATATTCTAAGGTCGTAGTCAAAACCCCAAAACCCCTTAGTGAGGTTTATAAGTGCTTTGATTTGTAGGGTATAGTTGGGGTCTTATTGGGGTTAGTAGAGAAATTAGGCCAATTTGCAAAATGAGAAATAGAAATTAGCGAAATTTAGGGTCTATTTATGATGAGTAATATTTAGATTTACTGCTTAAGCTTAGGTATGGTACAAGTATTAATATAGACTAAGCCAAACCTGTACTAAATTATGCAGCAATAGCAAAGTTATTACGCAAGAGTGCCTCAACTGTTAGGTATCACTGCTTGCTAGCTGTTTAGCATTTTAATTCTGGTTGTTGAACGCATCCTGCAAGAAAATAAAAGTTCTCTCAGGCTCATATTGACTTCCTCTGCGACTCGAAGACTTTGAAGTATTGGGCACACTTTCCATTAGACTAGCGAGCTGTGATGTTTCATCGCAGGTTTCCTGACATGCGTATCTCTCCTTAGACTATAGCCAATATTTATAGAAGAAATGGTATTACTTTCAAGACTGTCAACAGAGTGAAGAGAGTGATTGATTTTACAGTGCCATTTTATAGTAATAATTTAAACTATATATATGATTTAAATGCAGAGAGCTATTACTAATAACATCAAGTTCATACACGCTGATGAAGCTGTGTTTACCTTCAACACCTTTATTAATAAGTCTTGGTATAAGAAGTATGATAATATAGAAGTCTACGATTAGAAAGTAAAGGTTGTAACCCATGCAATTTTAGCAGGTATTAGTGAAGACTCTGGTTTAGAAAGTTATGTTATTCATCCTCGCTCTATTAAGCGAGAGTAGTACATAGAGTTCCTACATAAGCTGAGAGATAAATACAACGATTAAGAGATCATCCTGTTTGTAGACAACCTCTCAGTTCATAAGACTAAGGAGTCTAAGAAAGCTTATGAAGAGTTAAACATTACTCCTGTATACAATGTTCCTTATAGCCCTTAATTTAATGGAATTGAATTCTACTGGAGTTAAATAAAGACCCACTACAAGAAACTGCTGCTATATCACCTAATGCATGACTTGCCTATAGATACAGTAGACTTGATTCAGAGTAGCTGCAAGAGAGTAAGCATAGATAAGACAACAGTTTGTGCGAGAGAAGGAAGAATGAATGTTTATAAATAAGTTTTAGATTTAAATGAATGAATAAGTTCACATATTAAACTAACCCATAAAGGGGTTTGGCTTTTCTTTCTTCTCCTCTTCTTATGGCTTGCTTGGGCCCATATTTCTTCTCTTTGTGCCAGCTCCTGCATCTATGTTCATTTCTTCTGGCTTTTAAACATCTTTATAAAGTCTCTTGCTCACTTCATAAATAGTCTATGACTTTCTCTCTCTGTGAACCTTTGCATGCTCTTTCATTAGGAATATACCAGTTCCAGGTTTCCCTACAAAGTTATGTGTCAAAGCTTACTAGAGAGGTATGGATGCTTCTTAAGCTCCGCAAGCCAGGTCTCGCTTATTAGTATGCCTTGCTTCTTTTAATCTTCAGGAGAAATAGAGTAGCGTTTCTTGTGAGCTTCTTCAATGATCTCTCTGAGATAGCTCTCTCTTAAAGTGCCAAGAACACCAAAGAAGAAGCTCCTTTCTGGAAGTTTGTTAGAGAGTTGTTTCTTGGTAGGAAGATAAACTTCCAACTCTTCATCTTTCATCGCATCATCGTAAAGATTAGTTACTGAAATCTCTGGGTAGTTTGGTATTTCTATCAACTTAATTTCATTGTTTTTGAAGGCTTTCTTCTCATCACAGAGTATCGCTCTTAGAAATGAGATTTTGGTACCTTCCATCGTTGGAAGGAATAAACCCACTATAGTATATGATTAAGTATATGTCACCTGCTTACCATGCTAAGTGAGGTATCGATAAAGATCTTCCTTGCTTCTAAATCTTGAGATCATTTCTTAAGCTTCAACCCTCTTCATTGCAGTACTTATAGATTCCATCCTTGTTCCTTCTCTTGTTATTGAATTTCAAATTTTAATATATAGAGTTCTGGATCCTACTGTTAAAAATCTTAGTATTAAATATGGGCATCTTATAGGAGGTCAACCTGGTAAGGATACGTGGAGAAAGCTGGCAGAAGCTGTAACAAACTTCCAGAGATGGAGCTCCATTTTTATCAATTTAGTTCCATTAAATTAGTACTAAATTTGTTTAAATTTGATTAGTATCGGTACTAAATTCGTTTTAATTTAATTGGTACCAATTTAATAGTACCAAAACTTAATTAGTACCTAGTTTTAATCCAGCAAGGTTTTAATGGAAAAGTTCCAATCTGGTTTAAAACTTAATTGGTACCAGTACCAACCTGAACTTTATCTGAGTTGGTACCAGAATCAAAATTATTAAGAGTAAAATTACGAAAATTATACTTATAAACTGAGTAGAAATATGAAGTCTTAGAGCTTAGATAAAGCCATCATTTATGCTGTTGCAACTCCTATATAGTCCAGATATAGCTATAGAGGTTTTAAGATCTTTATAATAGAAATTTAAATTTGAATTTAAACAATGGCGGTCAACTTAAATCGTAGAGCAGCACTTTTAGGAGCAGGTCAATCAATGCTCAACTTTGGCTCCACTAAAAAGCCTGAAATCATTTATGTTGAGAGGGAGGTAGAGCTAAGAGCTCTTGAATTTGAAGCAGAGGTTTTTATCATAGAAGTATTAAACCAGAGGGAGAGCGCAGAGATAGGGGTTTAAACTTAAATTGATTATGTTGAGGAGCTAAAAGAACAGCAACCAATCGAAAAGATAAAAACATTTTTATGTTAAGACTGTTAGAATCATTTCTCAACAGAACAAAGCTTGAAGAGACACCTTAAAGAGGTACACTCTGGCAAAGCCAAGATATATTTCAAGCATGAGAAAGTGGATGGAAGGTACTAATGCACAACTTGTAATAAGTCTTATACTCACTCTGCAAAAGTTAAGAAGCACATGCAAAAGCATCACCTCAGTGAATTCTTGATTTAAGATTAAGAGACACAAAAACTTGTGCCAGCTAAAAGAAAATAAAATACTCTCGAATCTTAAAGAGAGTTACAGGAGAAGCTCAAGAGGCAGAAAAGATAAGAATCGATGAACTAACCTGCAGGCAATACAATTCTAGCATGCTTCCAAGCAAAAGCTATGAGCATTCCTGCATTGAATGCAATTAATCTAAGTGGTTGTATTGAGAATTACTTGCATATAAGTGTTCCTAACAAAGCAAAGCTTATAGTGGTTGATGAGTATGCATACAAGGTGTACCCTTTCAGCTATCTCCTTAAGAACGAGCAATACTAAAATGAGTTTGCTAACGAATATATGATTCTTAGAGAGGCATAGAGAAAAGATTGCAAGAACTTGCTTAAGCTAGATGGTGTTGTTTTAAGCTATGGTTTTATCGCACTAAGACTTAAGAAATATGAAATGACTCTGAGAGATTATTTATATCATAACAGATACCCAGATGATTTGAATGATATACTATCAGATATGATAAAGGGTGTCAAGGAGTTGCATGAACTTGGATATGTTCATAGAGATTTGAAACCTGAAAATGTAATGCTGAACCTCTGCCCTTTAGAAGTCGTAGTTATCGATTTCAATAGAGCCTTAAGATAAGAGATAGTAACTTTAGCAAAGGTTCTTGGCACTCCTGGCTACTTCCCAATAAGAGAGAAGTGGACGAATGGATCAGTTTAGTGGGATGTATGGGCAGTAGCTGCTATAATTTTAGAGTGTGACATGGAATGCATGTCTTACTATGGTACCAAATAAGAGAAATAATCAATAAGTTTAGCGAGTAAGCATATAAATCAGGACGATATCTGCAAAGAAATCAAACAGATTGTAGACATGATAATTGTAAGAGCACCATCATATCCAAGATAATTCTTAGACGATATACTCGAACCACTATAGAGAGCAAGATTCAAGAGATACAATAAAGACAAGCAGATAAAATTTGTTTGAGTTAAATCGCATAATAATTATTAAATATACTTAAAATTCACATAAAACCTGCACTTTCTCTACTAACCCCAATAAGACCCCAACTATACCCTACAAATCAAAGCACTTATAAACCTCACTAAGGGGTTTTGGGGTTTTGAGTCGCCTGAATAAGCAAGAGAGTTAGAGTACGTTAGGAAGGCACGCAACCAACTGACCTCTGAAATAACAAAAATTATGATCAAGATTCAATACAAGAAAATACCGGTTCTTGCTTAAATTGACCTAGATACTTCTCTTTAAAGCTACCTAATATTAGAAGACTCCTTTGATAAGAAAGTTATCAATGATCATCAATACGCATACAAGGTGTATCCCTTCAACTATCTCTTAAGTGATGATAAATATTAGATGGAGTTTACAAATGAGTATCAAGTACTCACTCAAGCAAAGTTCAAAGAGTGTAGTTACTTAATCAAGCTAGATGCTGTTCTCCTTGCCAAGGATCATGTTGCTTTCAGACTTCCACTCTATGAAATAACCTTAAGAGATTTCATAACTGATTAAAGGAATCATAAGTAACTTGGATAAATAGCAACTTAGACCGTATAAGGTATTTAAGAGCTTCATAAGTTAGGGTTTGTTCACAGAGATTTGAAGCCAGAAAATATAATGATAAACTTCTCACCTGTAATAGTAGCAATAATCGATTTCAACAGAGCCTAAAGAGTGGAAGTATCAAGGCTTGGAACTGTAATGGGAACGCAAGGGTACTATCCAGAAAGAGAAGACTGGAGAGATGGAGACTTTTAGTGGGATGTGTGGGCTTTAGCAGCAATAATAATAGAGTGCGATATGCCTCGCAATGAATACTACTCTACAAGATGCGAGAAGGATGCTAAACAAAGAATAAAGCAATTTATTGACAAAACAAGAGTATCTCAATCAATGAAACAAATGGCAGAGTCAATAATAATTAAACCAAACTCAAGATCAGACATATCAATAGAGCAGATAGAGTTGTGGTTAAGCAAGATAAACTTCAGACCTCTCCCACATGATCCAAAAGTGCATTTTGAGTGATTAAATTAAAAACATTTACTATAAATTTCAAATTAAACCTATTAATAACCCCAACCCCTAACAAATTCCCTACAAATCAAAGCACTTATAAACCTCATTAAGGGGTTTTGGGGTTTTGATTGTATCATTTTTTATTGATCAGTTTATATTTCCATTCATAAATTTTAAGAGTTTTTTTTATTAGTTCTATTATTTACTAACAAATCTCTCTTTCAAAGGGTGGCTTTTTATTCATTAGATATTGTACAAACCAAAAGCCTTCCATCGGGACTAATAAAGAATTTTGTACCATAAATTATTATAGTACAAAGGTGTTTTTTTATATAACGAATGAGTGTAGAATCTCCATTGCAGTTTTTTATGCTTGAAAATTTGAAAAGAAGTTTCTAAGGCTTCATTGAATCTTGAAATGTTTCTTTGCTTTAAAAAGAGCGTTAAGTCAGTCAATCAAAGTAATTTCCTAAATTTTGGAGGATACATTATTTTTCATGATTTTCTCTACCTCAATTAATCGATACTTTACATTTAAAATGATGCTTTCAAGCTCAACATCGGATCTTTTAATTGTATTTGGAAGCTTTGCCTTTTTAGAAATCAAAGAAAAGTATTAATTGTAGACAAATAAATTTTATTAATACTCAAATCTTAAAAGAAAGTAGGTTTTCTTTAAAAATTTGACAGAGAATCCACAATTCAAAAATGATCCACACTCTTTGTTAATTAAAATTGCTCACTTGCTTTCATTCGAACTGAGGATATAAAGTCTAATATTAATTATTTTTTAAGATAATTAATGAGAGATTAAGGATTTAAATACTAAAGGTTCCAATAGATTGTTAAGCTTATGTAGGTCTTCATGTGGTCGGCAATATGTGACATTACAAATTCAATAGATTGTTATTGCATATATTTCCTTCGTTTATTATTGTGATTTTTAAGTTTACCATCCTAAAATAGAAAAAAAAAACAAAATGGGGTTAAACATCCTTCGCAGTACAAAAATGCCGCTAGCATTCGTTTGGATGAGTGGGTTTTACTTACTGTTAAAATTATGAGTTAATTGGCTTTTTTCATTACTTAATTTATCATAGTCTCTTAAACGGAAGGCAATTATTATTTTCATTTTCATTGTTCCTACTCAAATTATGAATTTATGGATCGTATTATTCCCTGAAATAAAATCTATATAATGACTTACAAAAAAAAATTTCCTTTAATATCCAAAATCTGAATTTTACTTAGATTAGAACCTTTCAAAATCTAGGTGTCGACTCTAAATAGATTTATTCTATTTTAAATAATGAACATTAAGCTCTGGGTTTATCAATAAATTTTGTATAATTATTAGTAATAATATAACCAAATTTTGATTAGGAGCTTTTATTAAACCCCAAAACCCCATGAGTATTCTACTGAAGAAGGCGTATAAGAGTTTAAAAAGTAATAGTAAGTAGATAGTAATAAATGTTGTTCAAATTGACTTCTTTAAGTCAGATTATTCAATTATATTAATGAACTATCTGCTTTCTTAGTCATGAATATATGTTTTGTTATCAATTCTAAAGATTTAAATGCTCTAATTGCCTGAGTTATATTTGCTGATTGTCTACTCAATATAATGACTATCATTTTTGTTCTTGTCTTCGGTTTTCAAATGCTATTGAGTATTTTGGCTCTGATCTTGTTGTAAAGATTGAAGCTCTTGCTACTATATTTGTTAACCTTAATTTTATATATCAAGTTTCTCAACTTTAGAGACTCTATTAACCACAGACTTAATATTTTCCTTGATCGAATGTAAGCTGTCAGCAACGCCTTGCTTGTGGTCAACAATAATCTTGTTTACCTGGTCAATGACATTTTTCATGTTCCTTTTCTACCATTTCATGTTGGTGGTCCTGCTTGGACTGAGACTGGTTTAGGATTTCCAGCTAACTGGAATACTTCTCGGACATTTCTCTGATGCTTTTATCAGCGCCTTCAATGGATTTTGTGAGAACCTGTATTTGCTCGTGCACTCTTCTTACATGGCTTGCCAACGACTCCTAAGTCGCAATTCCTATTGTGGGTGCCACTTTCTTGATATCTGCGACTAAAATCTGAAAGGTTTGTTCTATTTCTTCTCTTCCCTAATTTATTAGCTCTTAGATCGTTGGTATGTCCATTTCTCTAAACCTTTGCTCAACTTCTTGAACCTTATTGCAAACTTCAGCAACTTTATCATTGAGGCTAGCCAGCACGTCTGTTTCGAGAATGTCAGGCACTTTAATGAGGAGTCTATCGTACATATCCTTCATTGAGTTAGTTGTCAGCTCTTCGAACCTTTTTGAGATTAGTTCATCTATCTGATTCAACTCGGGAAGGTGGTGTCTGATAAGGTGTCTGGGTCCTCCTCTTCTGTGAGTCTCTAGTTTTTGGATAAGGATTATGCCTCAAATTTTGAACTCTAACTATGGATTGATTCTTATTTGCTTATCGATGATTTTTAGTCATTCATTGAGGGTTTGTTGCTAGGTTTTGCAATTGCAACTTAGCCCGACTTTGGAGTGCCCTTTTTCTAATTCTATAATTGAGCAGCAGAGGGAGTATTGCTTTTGGATTCTGATTTCCTGGCATTCAAAGTGTTGATTAACCATTCCTTATGCATCTTGATAGTTTCAGGTCCGAACCTTTCTTGTAATTGTACTTTGACCTGTTTGTAAGATTTTTTCCCGATAATCTTTTGCTTCTTAAGTAGTTCCAAAATACATGTCCTCTACTTTTCGTTCCTAAGATCCGTAAGCTGCTCATCGTTAAAAAACTCCGCTGTATATCCTGAATCCTCTTGTGTTTAGTTAAAAGTCGCGACCTATTGAAGCTTCTTATTTGGTTTCTTAATAGATGCCTAGCCCATCACAGTTGTTAATTATTTCTATAAGATTGGCTTTTTTATAGAAAAGAGTGTTGATAAAAATAGTAGACCTCATATTCACAGGACTCCTTATTATTATATTGTTACTATTATTTTAAAGTATAAAGTTTTTAATTACTATTTTTGCTCAATCATCTTCTACTCTTACAATTTATAATTCTTTAATTACTAATTTAAATTATGTAAAAGTATTACAAACTATTACATGCTCTTACAAAATCTATCGAAATCATAGGCTTTCTAAGCTTTTTAGAATAGAAGTTCAAAAATATTTGAGCTTTCATTAATACAACCAGTTTCTTATAGATTTTAGAGTGTAATGAAGTTTATAGAGTAATAGAAAGTCCTTTACTACTTTGTTGATTCTCAATGTCTTGTCTTATTGTGATCATTAAATTTATAAGCTTTCTAAAAATTCCTTAAAATACAAATATTTTTGTAATACTTTGTATGAGTTTGTAAGAGTTTCTCATTTTTTTTAATATTTTGTATGACTTTGTAAGACTTTTTATTTACTCAACAGGATTTTCATATTCTATGTACAACACATCGTAACAACAAAAATCTGAGGTTTTATATTTGGGAGTATTTTTTAACCACCCATAGGTTAATTTTTACTCCTAAATTATTTGCTGACCATTCAGGTGAAAAAATTTGACAGTTATTAATTTTAAGAGATATAGTTATTTGTTAACTGTTATAGAATTAAAAAATTAAGCCATCAATTAAAATAATTCAAATCATAAAATTATTATCCTATTAACTAGGCTATAGGTTCAAAGGATTTCCCTCCTAGTCTATTATCCCCCCTTCATGTAGTTGCATCACCAACTGTTTATAGTTGACAAGATCATCAACCTGCCCTCTTAATTCGTTGATTTCATTTCTCACCCTCTAATTCTATTCCATAAATTTCTACTTTGACTTAGTGCCGACATTTTAACTATATTTCTCCTCCTCTTAGTTAGGTTGTCTAGACTTTCTTTTGGTACTCTGCTTGAGTAGAAATGCTGATCTACCCTTACTTACTAAACAACAGTGAGGTAATATAATAAGCTTACCACTAAATGAAATAGAATTATTCAGAGCATCTATGAATTGAGGCTTCATATGGACTAGGTTATTTTAAGAGATGTCGAGTCTTTGCCTTCGCTATTCTTTAGCACTCTGTATCATATTGTTAACTCCATCAGTATCTAAGGAAAGCAGAATGTCAGTAATCCATTTTTTGTCTAAATGGAGCCAATCCATTTAATCGGGGAGGTATTTCAAAAGGGATGGCTTGCCTTCAGCAAATGAGAGAAAGTCGTCAGATGTGAGACCCTCTATCTGTGGAACAGCAGCAACTATTACATCGATTCGTTTTAAGAACTATTGAAATTTACTAACAAATTAGTTACCTCCTTTTCTCCTGTTAATATGCTTCGAAAGAAGTATATATTGGAGCAATTCATTTTGGGCAAATACGCTCCACATTCATAGGTCAAAAAGTCATAGAGTTCTTTCTTGGACCCAATTTTATTCCTCACTTGGCTCACATGGATTTTTTGCAAGTTGTTGTTTGAGTTCATTTGCCAAGTTTATAGTTATTGAATATTAATATTTATAGCTCTAAAAAATAATAATGGGGATTAATTTTAATATGCTATTAAATTAATAATAGTTAGTAGGTAACTAATTTATTTTACTTCATAGTAATTCATCTATATAGAAATAGTTTTATACTAAAGTTTAATAATTTTACTAATAGTAAATGGAAAGTCACAATAAGGAGCCATTTAAGCAGCAAGATATTAGAGAATTTTTTGCATCAGGTAATGTTTTGAATTTCACAGGCAATGAAAACAATGAAGATTCTAATAATAGTTAAAATAATGAAAATGATCCAGAAGATGAAATCGTACTCTGTAAGACCACTTGCTTAATTGTGCCTGGACACTTCGATATAGAAAATTTAAAACTAGTTTCATTGACATAATTCAGAATCAAGACTCTTGAAGACACTCTTGTACAGAGAATAGATGGGCAGACCTATAGCACTTTTATAATTGATCCAAGGCGTCTGATCGTTTCGGATAGCTCTGACAGATAGGTAGAAAATGCCTTAACAAAAGAATAAATTGATAAAACACTATAGCTGATAGAAAAGCTTCAAAATTCTTATTACTCAGAAAATAATGTTAGCAGGAGAAAAATAGGCTAAAATAATCACTTTCACAAAGAAAGTTTTGAAAATGCATAATTAGGACATTTATCCTTAAACTCTAGCTTTGTAAGTTGCTTATTTAATCATCATCAAAACTATAATTTTAATTTTTAGAAGGACATTGAAAGCTATTCCAAAGACTCAAGGCGATTAGCTGAGATCTAAAGAAATGGAAAAATTCTTCGCTTATTTTAAGATCATGGGTGCTCTAAGAAGTAATTAATGACACGCTTCAATGTGAGCTGATACTCAATAGATAAGATGATTAGAACTAGCTCGCAAAAAGAGGAAAAAAAATAATATCGTGAGAGCAGCAATAAACTATTCAAAGCTAGAATTATCAATTAAGCAATAAACTCTTCTTTATTTCATAAACTGCAAATTCAATCTGCTAAACAAGTTCAATAGAGCTTAAACTAAACTCTTGGAATTAATATATCAACTAAACAAATAAGAAATGTAATGACTGCAGATCTAGGTTTTACATATAAGAAAGTTTATATGATTGACAAAAGAACAAACAGCAATGACTGCTTGAAGTAAAGATAACTTGCAGCCTTTAACTATGTCTAGTATTTGAATGATGATAAACTTTTGATCAATATCGATGAAAGTAGTATTTAGAACTAATTACCCTATAGAAAAAGCTGGAGTAAAAAAGGATTGAGAAATTACAATGACCAGTTAGTTCGAGTATACGGTGTCAATATGATAGCTGCGGTGCTAAGCGATGGCAGAATATTTCACGCTAAATATTGGAAAAAACAATAGTAGTACAGTGATTTACTTCATTCTTTAGATAATTGACTATCTGGATTAAAACTAGATTAACTGGAGACCAAATGTAGTCTTTATTTTAGACAACGCAACTTATCACAAAAGTGTTGTTACTCTCCAAAAATTTAGATTGCTCTGTATTTCAGTCATAAATCTCGGCCCTTATTAATTTCATTTGGCTCCAATAGAAAAATTCTTTGCAGCAATTAAAAAGGATAAACCATAGATGCTTGAGTCATAAAGCAGAGAAGAATTTATTAAAAAATTAACTCATCAGATTTTGAATACTAATTTTGAGTGGATTAAGAAAAGTTTTTTTAGCTGCCTAAATCATGCTAAAGATGCAGTATACTTAAAGAAAATTTGACATTTAATAATTTTATTTTGCTTATTCAAGAATGTCTGGGAGATGAAATATTGATAATTTAAGTATAATTAAAAAAAGCAAACCCCTTAAAGTCATATATTTAAAATTAAAGTTGAATTATTAAATAAAATTTATTTTATGTATAAAAGTTAATTTCTCACTATATTTGATAATTTCAAAACTTATTTAATTAAATTTAATTTTTTAGATAAATTTATTTAGTTAATTAATTAGTCAAACTTTTTTAGCTATTCTCAATTCTTCTTCCCATTCTATCTCATTCCCAATATGGACTGTGTGCATTTTATTTGAATGTTTCTTGTGAAAATTTCTAACCTGTACTCTTCTCCGAATAACCCATTGATGATGTCCCAAAATTCTTACGGTTTCTCTGAGTGCTCTCTTCTCTCTGATTTTATCTCATTTGGAATACTATCAATAATGCTTGCATAGAGACTGCCTTTGATACCAATTACACAATACTCCTTAGAATATTGTGGACTTTTACTATTTATTAAATTCTTCTTATTTGTGAGTTTGATCCATTCTATTGTCTTAAGCACTTTATAACCTTAGTCTTTTAAGATTTGAGTTCCTTCCTTCTAAGTGTTGAAGAGGGTCCAATAGAATATGATGCCTTCTGTTTAAATCTATTTTAATGGAATTTGTCTTAAACTCTTAATTGATAGGTATTGATAAGAGAGTTCCCTTTACTCCTTCCAGGGATTATCTTGGACTACTATCTTAAATAAAGAGCCAATCAATTTCAACATCGTAATCTTTAAATTATCCCAGAGAAAATCATTCCTCACATCTGACCTGAGTTTTATTGGTAGCCCATTACTGAACTACTATTTGAAGTAGCCTAACCATTTTGCACTAATGTATCCATTTTTTAACTCATAGATAAACTCTGGTAGTTGTAACTCTGACTATTTTGGGTCTAACAATTTCTTTTAAAATTTCATTTCACCATAGTTCCATTAATCAAGTACCTTTTCATCATATATTATTTGCTACTTAGGTATTGAGGCTTTGTCTACTCTATTGCACTCATTCATGTGTCTCTAACAGTTATAAAATGTCTCATAAGAAACTCCGCATCCCAGGCATATCAAGTTTTGCAATAAGTCTTCTGCTCTTTGGACCTTGTGATATAATCTGCACTTTTTGGATTTGTTCCAATGATTTGCTCTGGTCTATGAAGTTGCATAAGCAGCATTGCAATATGGGCAAATGTATTCTTTTTCCTCCATTTGTTCATCTAACGCATACTTCATTAGATCGTTGATAAGAACTTGTTTCTCAACTATTGATAAGCTCTCCATCTTTCACTGTTTCTTATTGATGGTATTATTAATGAAATTTGATCTTTTTGACTAGATGAATCGAAGAATTGGAAGAATTTTAAATATTCACCAGTTTTCAAGGTGCTTATGAACTTTGCAAAAGTAAGAGTACATCGAGCTTTTATATATACAGTTTGGGAGTAAATTTTAACCATGTACAGGTTAATTTTTACTCCGAAAAGAGTATAAAATTTGATAATCGAACTATCTATAATCTTGATGTTCAAAATGGGCTAACAAGTTTAGTACTGGAGTGTCCTTCCAATAGCATGAATATTTAAATTTAAGATGAAATAATTTAAGCTATAAATCATGTTTGAAAGATATAATTTATATAATTATTTTCTATATCCTATAACAATGATCAACAATCATTATTATTACATAGTCTAGCCAACTTGGTTTAACAACTCCTAAAATCAGAATTCAGCAATCCTTGACTACCAAATCAATTCTTAGCCTTCATAATGGAATTATTAAAACTAGCAAATTATCCTAGCTTAATTTTAAACTTGCCATCTTGATAATTTCTCAACTCATCATTATCAAAGCTACTCGCCAGATCAAGAATATACAAATAGTTATGGTATAAAATAGATAACTGAAATTTATAGGACTTAATCATAATTATATACTGGTAATTAAAATCAATATATTGATAAGAGCTAATAAGCAGAAGTTAGATAAAAGCAAATTAAAAATAAAAACAAAAAACGAAAGTGCTCTGAAAAGAAAAAACACAAACCCAACAGATTTAATTTCATAAGCTTATCTAGATATTGGAAGAGACTCCAGGAAAACTTTAACTTAATCAACAATCAGATCACTAATTTTCAGTTTGAATTCAACAACTAAGGGGATTTCATTAATAGTACAGAGGTTGCATGGAAAAGATTTACTGCTCAAATGATAAGCGTGACTTCCAGAACTTTCACCAATAAAAATAGGATGATTTGAATGCTGGATGTGAGGTGATTACAATAAATTTATAAGATAAAATCAAGAAATTTAAAAATCAATGCGATCACAATATTAATTAAAATCTTGAAGAGAAAAACTTTATTGAAGAATCTATATGCACAAATCTATCCTGCCAGAATACTACAAAATAGTTAACACAAGAAAATTTATTGCAGAAAGAAAAATATGAGTAAACAATTTAAATCCTTGAAAAAGATAGAGATAAGTGGATGATTAAATACCATTATTTAGAACATCAAATTTTGTAAGACTTTGCTGAAACAATTGATTAAAATGATATTAGGATTAAAAAGATTTAGGATAATGAGTCAAGCGAGGATAAGATTACCTATTAAAATATAGATAGTAAAGCTACTAACTTTGATACCAATTACTTATTATAGCGACAGGCTTAAACCAGGAAAAAAATTCAGTAAGTAGTCTAGGATTTAAATAGAGGCAAAAAGTAAAAGAATTAACTGAAATTTTTTGATTGGGAAATGAGACAAACTGTGGATTAATCAATTTCCTACTAGGGGATATATTGAAGGGCAAGTTATGGGATTAAGTAATATCAGATTGCAAGAAAGGATTAATTTGTAGCTTATTTGATGTCATCGTAGCCAACGCGCCTTGGGATAACACTGCTATAAATCTCAACAATGAAACACTATCAGATTCTCAGTTCATGGCAAAAATACCGATGCAAAAATAATAGCAAAATGGTTATATATTCCTATGGATTACTAATAAAAAAATTAGAAGCAGCACTTCAATTCATGGACAGAATTGGCTATGAAAGGATTGAAATAATAACATGGATAAAAATTATCAAGGAAATCTTATTGAGAGACAATATTGGATTCTACTTAAGACATTTTACTTAATTCTGCTTAATAGCAAGGAAGAAAGGCCCATTTTCAGAACTAGTAAAGATATCAAAAACCCACAGAGCACCAAACATTATAGTAGAAAAAGTGTCAGAAGCATCAAGAAAGCCAGATTAACTTTACGAGATAATTGAGGAACTGTGTCCTAATGGCAAATATCTTGAAATACTTGGTAGAGTGCAAGTGCACCATCAGAGACAAAAGTGGGCTACAATTGGAAATGAATCAATCATCAGGAAAAACCCAAAACAAGAAAAAGCTAGACGCAGGCTATTAAAGACTAATCTTAAAGGTATAACTCCCAAAAATCTATTTATTATATGATAAATGTTGTTATATTAATCAAGGAAAATATTAATTAAAATTAAAGCTATACAATTCTTATTCTTATTTGGATTAAGGGGTTTTATTTATAATTTGAAACATTCTGACTTCAAAAATAAAAAGGCTATCATAAATAAAAGAAATCATGAAGGTTTCCCATTAATTAAATTCATTATTTTATTCACCAATCTCTATATATTTAACAATAATGTATCTTATCGTTGAAAATTTTATAATAATGAATAAATCAATATCATCTCTACTAAAAAGTGCCTAAATTTAGAATAAATTATATATATTATCTTTCAAAAAACAAAATAATTTAAATTATGAACCTTAATAAACTGAACCATTTATATAAAGTAAAACCTCGATTTTGTTCATAATTATCTTTAACTCTAAAAGTATTTCTATTTAAATTTTATTTGATACATTGTATAAAATTATTTTTAAATTAATACTGCAATTTTCGCGAGCATTAAGAGTATAAAATGGTTAAGCCTAATATTAATATGATTAAATACTCCAATAACCATCACATATTGATTAATATATATATATATATATTTATATATACGGAAACATGCCAATACTTGCTTGCTTCATACCCTGTCCTTATTGAGACACTGTCACTTAAGGTATACTAAATCTGTAACAAACATTTTATGCCTATTTAGTGATTTTATGACAGCCTTCAGTCATTATGAATTTTCTTGTTTAGACTCTGCTGGTAAACTTTACTGGTGCGCATCGAGTCACCTTGATAGTGGAATTACGATTTATTGTAGTAAAATAATGCAAAAGTGAGTTTTTATAGTCAAACATTTTTGTCAGTAAATAATTCTTAATATAAGATATTTTTAGATTTTAAATTAAAATATAAAGTTTTACTTTAAATAATTATCTTAATTAATTGTCAATTTTGTTATCACTAAACTTATTTAATTAATAATAAATATGAAGGTTTATCAATTCTTTTGTTATTAAATTAAATGAAAGATCGCTAATTAAAACCTTTTCAATTATTATTTAAATGCTATAGAATTAATTAACTTTTATTGTTAATCGGAAATAACTGTTTAAAATATTACCCCAAAATCAAGATATATAGCAAGTATCCTAAATACTATAAATGGCAATGCTTGTAAGTATCATTTTGTTAGATAAATTTTCTTCTTAAATATCTTCATTAATTACCCGTTATTAAGGGGATTTACTAAAAATAGGTGACTAGTGATCACTCGTCGTCATGTTTATATTGCTTTTGTTATAATTGTGATACTACTCTACCTGTTTTAATTGTTAATTTTATATATAAAAGAGTAATTTTTTTGTGATAAGTAAGTTGCTAATATAAATTCAATTTTAAATAAAATATAGCATATTAATTATTGAAATTCTAGTTTTAAAAATTAAAGATGAAAAACATCATCGTTTTCTTGGGTGTGATAACCGTAGTTCAGACTGTTATTTAAAACAATAACCCATCTGATTTTGGAAATTAAATCTCTGATTTCAATTCTTGTAAGGTAGAATTTTTTGAAAATAAATCGAATTTAATTTGCAATATACATATATCAATATTAAGGTCTTAAGATTAATTAAGATAATTAAGAATGTGTTAGGTAAAGCCCTAATCAGGACATTAAATAGAGCTATATCTCAATAAGCTGATTTCCAATCAATCCAAGATATTTTGATTGCCTTCCTTGAGCTTATAAGCTCATAATTGTGGGCTTATAAGCTCAAAATCTTCTAAAATCAACCACTTCAGGTCATTTTCCAAAAATCTGTTTTTTAAGTAAAAGTCTTATAGAGGGCTATAATGCCCATTTTATGTTAATTCTTAATTAAAGTAGAAAATATTAGGCTTTAATTATTAAAAATCATTAAAAATTAAATTAATATTAGTTTTAATAGAATTCTCTATAGAGAATTTAAATCAACCTAAAATTTATTACGTTTTAAAATATGAATTTACAATTTTAATATATAATTTCTACTTTAATTAAGAATTAACATAAAATGGGCATTATAGCCCTCTATAAGACTTTTCCTTAAAAAACAGATTTTTGAAAAATGACCCTTAAGTGGTTGATTTTAGAAGATTTTGAGCTTATAAGCCCACAATTATGAGCTTATAAGCTCAAGGAAGGCAATCAAAATATCTTGGATTTATTGGAAATCAGCTTATTGAGATATAGCTCTATTTAATGTCCTGAGTAGGGCTTTACCTAACACATTCTTAATTGTCTTAATTAATCTTAAGACCTTAATATTCATATATGTATATTGCAAATTAAATTCGATTTATTTTCAAAAAATTCTACCTTACCTGTACCTCACTCATTAAAAACAGCTTAAACGACAGAGATACCTGCTTAGTTGCTTGCACTGAGGCCTCAGCTTTCATTACGAAGATGATCACCCCAACTGAAACTGCTGTTTCTAAATACAACCCAGCTGTTTTTTTTGGTAAAAGATAGAAGACTTCAATATTCAATTTTACGCTCAAATAGATCAATGCAGACTTGTTGAATTAATGCAAGCCTTTACAAGAGACTTCAGTCAAGTTGTTAAGTTCACCATTGCTATAGATATAAGAGACCACATAATTTGCGCGAAAACTCTGAAGCAACAGCAGAATTCTTAAGCTCTCTTGCCATATTCTCTATAGGAGAGCTACTCTAGCTACAGAAGTTTCCTCTATCAAAATAACAGATTTCGACTATTTTGCTGAAAAATGCTATGATTAGTGCTAACAAGTACGATTACCCAGAGTATATAATAACCTACCAATAACTGCTCTACTTGTTGCTGAACTTAAAAGTCAGGCTATCATGTACTAGAAATAATCTCTCAGGACTCTGTTCGATAATATTCAATAAACTTCAGAAACAACGTCTGGACTTCAGATGAAAACAAAAAAAATAAGGAGCAGTATTCTTCAAGTACATTAGTAAATCAGCCAACTTCACATCTCCATTAGCTACTGATAAAACGAAGACTTACTGAAAGAAAAAATCAGCCATTCATAAAACCATTTTATAATCCTCTCTCTTTGTATGCATTATTAAATCACATATTAAATTTGCATACAAATAATTAATTAATCACTTCTACTTTCAAATTCTCGATGTTTAATAATTAATTAAAGTATTTATGTAAGTTAGCTCAATTTTTTTAGATTTATTTTTTCATTACTCCCAAATTTTAAATTCTTTTATATTATATGTGAGGTGTGCTTCTAAGAACAATTTTTAGGTAGACTCATAAATATAATTAATTTAAGTTATGAAAATTTACAATTCATATTAATTGATTACTATTATAATTGGTGATAAAAAAGCTGCTCTGTCTATTGAAATATCTATTATTACTATTAAACCTGAATTACCAGTTAATACAGTTAAAATAATGAAAATTTAAAGCTGTATTGGGAATTATAGATACAATTAAAAAAAGATATTACAGGGTTCTAAGAATGTTTCACTATTTTAATCTGGATCATCTTAAAGTCTTATGCTTCTTGAATTATTATCAAAAGACAGTTTCAAATCCTTAGGCAATGAACAATGATTTAATAATTTTGAGTAAATTTATTTGAGAGAGTGCCTTTTCTAGATCCCTTAGGATAAGAAAACGATGAGACTAACTATAAGTTGAGATAATTACTATGTGGAATAAAGTATTTTAATAATAGTTAATCAAAGATAATTTTTGAAAAATTAAGGTTAATTATGTTTAATTTTATTATATAAGTTTTAAGGTAGGAATTAATTAAAAATTTTAATATTATACATGGTTTACTACAGTTGATGTAATTTTATAAATTAATTGAAATAAAATCATTTAATTTAAAGCAGTATCAATAACTAGTAATTTTGAAATGTTTTGAGCTTTTTTAAGACAATTTAATGTAGTCTAGTGAGCTGAATTTGATCTATCTAAGTGAATTATCTATTAGGTGATTATTAACTTAAAGTGTTTAAGTTAACTAGATCTTGTTGATAGATATCAAACATGAAAGATTTAAATTAAACTCATGGTGTAAATTAATGATATTTTCATGGGTTTTAAGCAAATTGACTAAGCTCCTTCTTAGTGCTCAATTTTCGTATTTTCTATAAAATAATGAATATAAAACGTGATTAAAACTCGTTAGTGGAACTTGAATTGTCTAAATATTTAAGTTTGTTTTTATTAATAAATTTAATAATCCTGGTCTTATCTTGAGAATCTACGACCAATCATTTTTTATATAAATACGAAAAATAAAGCGAAAAATCAAAAATTCAAAATGCATAAAAAATGTTTCATCTTTATTATCATTATTGTCTTCATGATCAGTATCTTTAAAGTTTTCTAAATCTTTTTCTGTTTAATTTTGCGAAATTTTAGTTGGTGACATCTTTAGTCTTACCATGTAGGATTATTAAAAAAGTTAAAATTTAAGTTGAGCTTTTTGTAACTTACATTTTATGTGAGTGCTTTTTTCCCACCTGCGTTTAATTGTTATGATATTCTTAATATTATTAGATTAATTTTTAAATGCTTATTAAATAATTTCCTATTATAATTGTAAATATTCATTTTTAGGCAAGTTATAACCTTCTGAATAATGACTTTGCGCTTGCTTAAGTTATCATATTGCTTCTTAACCATTTCGGTTTTATCATTTACAATATAAATAGACTCATCGTATCTATTCAATATGTTTCTACTAATAGAGAGTTTTTTCTTTCATGTGTTTTAATGAGTTTTTAAAATTCAATTTAATTATTAAATTAGAAAGTTATAAGGATAGGGTGACCCACAGGGGCCCGAGGCTGGAGACTTTCTAATAGACACTAAGTCCTGCTGAGGGTAGGCAGGGGGTTGCTGGGTTCATTGCATTAGGGGCCAGTCGGCGGGGTTCAATCTGTCAGTTCCTAAACTCCTCGAGTTGACTGCACGCTAAGGATTTCCCCGCATTAGATGATCTACCTGGCATGAGTTCAGCTTCCTAGGTAATAGGGAGCAGGAGTGAGGTGGTGCCTGACTTTCAAAAGTGAGAAGATGAGAACCATAGAAGCCAACGATAATGATTTTCCTACCACACCAGGTCGGATTAATGAGGCTACCACAGCGAAAGGACAGAGACTACTATCTCAGCAGCGGTGGAATTTGGTAAGAGTTTTTTCCAGACTCCCCTTTAATTGTTTACAGGAAGCATATCTCTACGAGCTCTGTGGGGGATACTCCTAGTTAATAGCTAGGCTCTTGTCTCGTATGCATATCGGTACAGGGAGAAGTGGAATGGGGGGCGAGGTGGTTTTTTGGAGTTTTCTAGTTCATGACTTGCCATGTCAACTCACTTTAGATACGTCTACGTCACGACTAAAATTGATAGTTTGATTTTAGTATTAAACAGTAAATTGTTAAGTAATTTAATTTGAGTTTAACTCGTTAATCAAAATTCAATTTTCAAAAATTCTTTGCAGGCATTTATGATTGAGATTATGTTTTATTAACTAATTATGTAATTTCTAACTGTCATTAAGAAATTAATTAGAGAAAATTATCAAGGTAATTATTTGCAATATATTCTTAGTTCTTTGAATTCACAAAAGATTAGGAGTAATAATTTTAAACTCTGAATCAGGCCTTAGATTATTTTCTTAATCCATTGTATTTTAATTTCTACTTTATTCCAAATCTAAATGAAATAATGGCAATTGTAAATTAGTAATTTCAAATTAAAATTACCATTTACTGGTTTATACTAAAATCAAACAATCAATCTCAGTCGTGTCGTATCTTTAAGAGTTGGTAAGAAAAAACCCGAAAGACTACTATCATTTTTCTACTCTTAGCCAAAAAACAAATGTGTAACTAAAATGACAGAGTCCAACAGATAAGTCAAAAAATATCAACAAGACTTGAGATTAAAATTCAATTTGTGAGAGGAATGGAAAAAATCGCTTACCAGTTTCAACACTGATGGTAATTTAGTTTATATCCGTTCACTGCTATTGAAGCTTTAGCACCCTTACACGGTTTAGTAGAAAAATTCCATTTCGTATGCTTTTATGGTTTTCATCATCTCACTCTAGAAAATGAGTATCACTTAATCTTGCCACCTACCTAAAAATACTGAACTCATCCCAGATAACCTATCAGTTGCATGAAAATTATAACACTCTAGGTTTATGGAAGCTGGTACAATAAACCCCACAGATATTTACATTATACGGTAACCCAAGCAACCCATGCCAACCTTCATCAAGCCTTAGTTTATTTGAAAGTCCTAGATAGTATTCGTAAACTTACCCAGAATATAACATCATAATTTATATTAAGAAAATTAAATGAATATTATACTAATGAATTGAAGTTGACTTTCATAGGTTTATGAAGAGCTCACTTCATTACCCTCACATTTAGTTATTAAACTATTTTGTGTATATTAAATAATATTTTTATTTTTGTAAATTGGTACTTCAGAATTATATAGCTTTTTCATAGACAAATAAAAGTACTTGGACTTTCATCTTTAACAGAATTTAAGTTTATAAATTATTTAAATTATTTAGCCTGGCTTTATATTTGATTGAAAAAAAACTCCCTGTTAATGTATAAAACACTGTGTACAAGCTATTCAAAATTTTCTATTATTATTATTATTAAGTTTGCATGAGTAAATTTTTTAAATGTGATGATTTAGAATGAATATATAAACAGATTTATTAATTCTATTGCTGAATGTTACTAAAGTTAATTTACACTATTCGCAGATAATAAAAAATTACTTTCATTTTACTGCGAATGATTAAATAATCTAGAATAGTGTATTATATCTTATTAAATTCATAAATAGATAAGCTTATTATTATTAAGAAATTGGTTTAACTTTGTAAAATATTTATTATTGTTAAAATACATTTGTAAAGAGAAAATTACTTAAATAAATACAAATACAAATTAAAATAAGAATTAACTGCCAGTAATTTAGAAATCTATGTTTATAATTAGAAATCAATTAAAATTAATTTAAAGCATTGCGTTTATTGTTTAATTATTTAAATTTAATTAAAAAAACTTTAATTAGATTAATAATATATTTATTATTATAACTAAATACTTAACACATTAAACAATTGATTACTCATACGATTAGTAGTTTAAGGCTGCTTAATATTATATAATAACAAGTGCATCCCATCAAATTCTGATACTGTTTAAGCATGCGAATCTCTTTGTTAGTGATCCCCTAGCTCATCTCTTTCTATGTCCTCTTTTCTTTCAGCTGGTTCCTCCTCCTCCCTCACAGCTCCATGTATGCTGTTCAGGCACCTTGCCAACTAGAATGTGCTGAAAGAAAACTTCTCTCCGCTTGACCTTGACGAGATTAGTAATTGGCACACGACTACTCTTTCCAAGAATGCTTCTACGTCTACTGGGTTGAATTATTGGAATGGAAGATCATTAGTTGATATCACGATGGAGGTATTTCTGTAGGTCAGCTCTTGTTAACTATTGTCAGGGTTTCCAGAGAGTTAACGGCCTTGAATTATTAAAAATAAATAATTAATTATAAATTACTTTCCCAAATCAAATGTATTCCTACAATATCAATAAAATCAATATAGATAAATTATAATTCTAGATTAAATATATTTCACCTCATTATTAAATTCTAATCATATAGAATTTTAACTTATGCAAAATTTATTTAAAAGAGGTAGTTTATCAGTGTAGTGCCATAAATAAGCTGATGGTTTCTCTTTTGCCTAGATACCCTCAATTGAACAAGCATATAATTTCAGTTATTAGTAGATGAATAGTTTGAAGTATTTTATATCATTTTTATCAAATTGCTGCCGATCATATGACTCAATCTTATTTAGAAGGTGCACATACTTCTCAATTAAAGTAATTATTATAAGTTGTTTCAGTTTATTCAACTCTGCTTGAATCTTTTTGCATTTGAGATTGAATTCAGGCTAATTATGCTTTCACTTAATCAGACTTCATTTTTATCTGGTCTTGATTCACGACATTTCTAATGTGAGACCGATTTTGAAAGAGACTGATACATGACATCACAATAAGCATATGTCTTATACCAAACTATAGATCAAACTTATTCTGCAACTTTTTCATTTTAAACTTAAATGAAAGAAGATTAGGAAACATCTTCTTGATATTATTATTCGAGAATTTTAAGCTCTCTGAATTAGCTTTTCTATCACCTATGCACAAGGTTTTATACAGTATGATATATAAAACATTTTAGATATTTGCTTACGTTTATCTGTAAGGCTAAGCTGTCTCAAATAATTCAATCTTTCTTTAGTTTAGATTTATGATATATTTAAACTAGAAGAAGATTATCCTCCTCTATAGCTACTTTATGCTAGATAAACTTTTAGTTTGTAGGAAAGTGAAATATTTTTATGCAACTAATGGCAAACATGTTAGAGGTTGATAGTTCTAAGGAACATTTTAATTAAAAAAATAAAAAGCATCTAAGAAAAGTAGCTCACTAGCAGCAATTTGTACTAAGAAATTATTCTATTCTATGGTTTCTCCTTAATGTTTCAGTTTGAGTCAAATTTAATTCTTAGAGTTTTATATTTAAACTTGATATTATTAATGCTTTAATTTTTATCTATGTTTAACATTACATGCTCGTTAAAACCTATTTATTTCATTAATCAATTTATTTGGCAATTAGATTCAATTTCTTACATTTTAATTCAAATTATAAGAGTAAAAATAATGAATTTAGTCCCTTGTCAATATATTATTGATTAGGCCTGACTACGTAGAATTTAGGAGATATGGTCTTAGACTTTGCTTTATTGAAAAATCTTAATTTTGACTAGCAGGCCAAGCCAATTAATGCCAATGCTTTTCTGTAAATAATTGTTAAATATTTCTCCATGTTCATTATTAAAGTAAAGTAGTTACAAATTTTAATTTTCATTACTTACTTCAAAGAATTTATTTTACTATTTAATATATTTTTATTGTTGATAAAATTATATATTTAACTTTTCATAAAATTTTTTCTATTTTATTATGATTAAAAGTTGGTTAATTATATTAGATATATCGTTATAATCATGGAAAATGAATAATTAACAGCGACAGAAGAAATAAGCAAAACAAGAAAATTAGTAAACTTAATTGTTATGTGAATAAAGTGAATTGTCTTAAATAGTTAATTAAATAATAATCAAAATTGAAAATTTTCAGACTCAGAGATGACTGTGCACTCACATAAAATTTAAGCTACAAAAAATATTATTTAAATATTTTTGTAGCTCAACACGGTGAGACTAAAAATTTCAATGGACGGTGGTTTACGAAGTCAATCAGAAAAAGGAATATATTGACTAAAAATTATCAGGCGATGATGATGAAAACGATGAGGAAGATGATTATCTTTTTATTATATTGTAGGAGTACATTCGAAATTGGGAAATCAATTATAAATCAAAATCGTTGAAGTTAAAGTTGGCCAATTTAAACGATTTTGGGCTCATTCGATAGAGAATTCAAAATTATCTGGACTTTATTATTGGCGGTAATATTTTATCGCATCCCTAGAGCAAGATTACTTGACTTTAATGTGAGGGTATAATTTTAATGAATTAAGATGCGTTTAATTAAAGTCGAGTTATCTCGCTCTAGGGATGCGATAAAGTAATACCGCCAATAATAAAGTCCAGGTATAAATTTTTTTATGGTTAAAGCCATGCTATTTTTTATAGAATAAGTGAAGATAGTGGCCTCGAACTTATGTTAGTCACCCTCATTCTATAAAGACTGATTAATATATTAAGTCCTTGCAATAAATCAGAGACAAATACTCTGACTAAAAGATTATTCTGTTTGTTGATTACTTGTCAGTTCATAAAACTATAGACTCAAGGAAGGAATATGAAAGATTAACCATAACACTTGTATTTAATGTTCACTACAGTCCTCAGTTCAATGGAATTGAATTATACTGGGAGTTATTGAAAGGCCACAACAAAAAACTTCTACTCTATCACATGATGCACGACTTGAAGATAGAAACAGTTGATTTTAATAAGAGTGCTGAAAAAATCAGCGATGATAAAGCAAAAAGATGCGCAAGAGAAGAAAGATTTTGTGCATATAAATAAGTTTTAGATTTAACGAATAAATAAGTTCACATATTTAATTAAGACGTTATAGGATTTGGATTTACTTATTTTTTTCCCTCTTATTGCTTATTTGATTCTATGTTTCTTCTCTAAGTGCCAGCTCTTGCATCTATGTTCAATTCATCTGGCTTTTATAAATCTTTGAAAATTCTCTTGCTCTGTTCAAGTTTTACTTAAGATTTTCTCTCTCTGTTTAATTTTATGCGCTCTTTCATAAAAAATATAGCAGTGCCAAATTTTTTGATAAGGTTATTAGTCTAAGCTTACTTGAGATGAAATAATGGTTTTGAAGTTCATACAGCTAAGTATCACTTATTGTAATTCCCTGTTTCTCTTTTTATTCAGAAAATTTACATGATCGTTTATTGGGAGCTTCTTAAATTACTTCATTTAAGTACACAGGTTTCAGAGATCCAAGAAAACCAAAAAAAGGTTTCTCTTGGGTAACTTATTATTTTTGAAAACGTCTTAGATTTATTTATTCAAGATTATATGATTTATATAGAATTTCGATGTTTTTGTATGTAAACAGTGAGAATTCTCTAAGAATATTTTATATATGCTGATATATGCATGGCTCCTCCAATCTTCTTTATAATATATTTATCATCTCATCCTCCATCACTCACCCATTAAACTGTAGATCCAACGATTGTGATAGCATTAAACAAATTTTGTTAAATTTAATATTAATCCGCTAAATTGGGCTCCTTTGCATGACAGTCTTAAAGAGAGCGCTTTATATATATATATATAGTACATTCAATATAAAACAAAGATCTGATCAAACACCCTCGACTATTAATCACTCAAAAGAAATATTATTTTTAATTATTTGACTCACTTCTCAAGAACAGACATGCATAATTCTAATCCACTTATTTTTAGGACCTTATGCAAGTAATTGATTTTTATTCTTGCATTTTTGAAAACTAGCTTTTGTTTATACTATATTCTACTCTGCCTAAAATTTTCTTCTAGAATAATCTTTGCTTGTTGAAGTTGAAACTCCGGGCTACCTATGCATTAGAAATTATACTTTTAATCTATCAAAGATGATGCTTACACATCAATGAATAGATTTTAGAGGTATTGCGATGAACTTTTGACAATGCAATCTCGCGAACCATTAAATATTTTTCAATTTTGACCTTAATTACAGTGGAAACCCATGATTAAGATGTTAAAACGTTGGGTTAGTGATTAAAGAGGAGGATTATTAGTTCCTCTACGGGGTTTCTAGGCCTAAAAAACCCTCTCATTTGAGAAACATTAATTCTTCCTGGGCTGCCTCGTTCATCGTAATGCCTTATCGAAATCGCCTTCTTAATAGTGTATTCATGATCTCCCCGCAATTAACAATAGTGTGGAAGATTCAAAACCTTAAAACTCTTTAATGAGCTTTATAATTGCTTTTTTTTGTAGGAATTCATTAGGGGTTGGGGTTATTAATGAAATGCGAAAAAAAAATTACAAGCTTTTGGGGTCTATTTATGATTAAAAGTATATAGATTTAGTGTTTAAACTGCTTTATGGATGTGATAAGTATAGTGAATAAGTCTAACCAGTTCTAAAACTAAAACTATTACACTGTTATTAAAGCGATGTCCATCAACCTTTTGATTTAACTGCTTGAAAGCTGTGTAATTAAAGCAATTATATTTAAATTCTTAGCCTTAGAGGAAGTCAAAGTTTCTAAAGAAGCATATTAAATATCTTATCAATGAAAAAACTTTTAAGAATTGGGCTAACTTCTCTTTCGAAAAACTAGTCGCTATGTTTTACCTCCAATTCCGTGAGTTGAAGATCTCTGAATATTCTATTGCTAACATTTATAAACGAAATGATATTTTTTACAAAGGTATGAATCGTATTATGAGATTGATTAATTTTACTCTAATATTTTACAACAATAACATAAATTAAATTTATAATTAAATGCAGAGAGCTTAATCGAATAATATAATAAGTTTATACAATCAGACTAGACTGTGTTTACCTTCAACACTTTAATCTAGAAATCATGGAATAAGAGACATAGTAATATAGAAGTTTATGACTAGAAAGTCAAGGTATAAACAATGGCAATTCTTAAAGGTATTAGCGAGGATGCTGGTTTGGAAACTTATGCTATTCATCCTCGCTCAATTAAGAAAGAGCAGTATATTAAGTTCTTAGAGCAGCTGAGATAGAAGTTCCATGAATAAAAGATTATACTATTCGCTGATAACATTTTTGTTCATTAGACAAAAGAAAAAAGGAAGAGTTATGAACAACTTAGAATAACGCATGTGTTTAACGTGCATTACAGCTCATAGATTAATGGAATCGAATTATGCTGGGGTATATTATAAAGTTATTACAAGAAACTGTTGCCTCAACAACTTGATGCATGACCTACCTATCTATAAGAATATTTTATTAAAAGTTCAGCTTAGAGAGTAGATAATTAATTAGCTTAAAATAGTGCTAAAGAAGGGAGAGTGAATGGATATAAATAAGTTTTGTAGATAAGTTAATGAATATATAAGTCACATTTAAAATTCTTTCGCAGGAGCTGGCTTCTCTTTCTTTTCATCTATTTCTTACCCTCCTCCTAAGTTTCTTCTCTTGCTGCCAGCTCCAGCATCTATGTTCATTGACTCTGGAGGATAAATATTTGAAAAAAGTCTCTTGCTAACTTTATACTTTGTCAGCTACTTTCGCTCTCTGTGAAGCTTGCTCTATTCCTTCATCAAGAAGATGCAATACCAGATTTTTCTAAAGAGTTAAGCTACAAATCTTACTTGAAATATAAGGGTGCTTCTGCAGTTCTGATTGCCAGTTCTCACTTATCTTGATCCATTGTTTGTCCTTATATTCTGAAGAGATGCTATGCTGTACCTTTTCTTATGAGATTCTTGAATAATTTCTTTCAAGTAATCTCCTTTAATTGTTGCAAGTATGCCAAAGAAATAGTTTTTTTAGGTAGTTCATTTTGACAACTGCTTCTTGGTAGATAGGTACTGCGAAACTTTTAGGTCATTCATAGCATCATCATATAAGTTAGTCACTGAGATTTCTGGATAGTTTGGGATCTCTGCAAACTTTACCTCTTAAGTTTTCAATGCTTTCTTCTCTTCCCAGAGTATCCCTCTTTGAAATGAAATTTTAATACCTTCCATCATTGGCAGGAAGAAAAAAACTGCATAATCAAGATTATCTACTATGAGTACATTCAAAACCCCAAAACCCCTTAGTGAGGTTTATAAGTGCTTTGATTTGTAGGGTATAGTTGGGGTCTTATTGGGGTTAGTAGACAAAATGCAGGTTTAATCTTAATTTAATGAATATTTAATGAACTTTAGTTTAATTAAATCATAAAAATTTTATCTGCTTGTCTTTATTATATCTTTTGAACCTTGCTCTCACAAGACGGTCAAGGATGTCATCTAATGTTTACCGAGGATAGTTAGGAGCTCTCACGATTATCATCTCTACTATGCTTTTAATTTCTTAGCAGACATCTTCTTACTTTATATGTTTCTGAGCCAAACTTATTGATTATTTTTCATGCTTTGTACCAAAGTAAGACATACATTCCATGTCACTTTCTAATATTATTGCTGCTACTGCCCAAACATCCCATTAAACAGAACCATTAGTCCACTTCTCTCTTATTGGGAAGTATTCTGGAGTACCAAGTACCTGTGCTAAAGTGACAATCTCCTATCTTAAAGCTCTATTGAAATCGATAACCACTACTTCTAAAGGGCAGAGATTTAGCATAACATTTTCAGGATTCAAATCTCTATGAACATATCCAAGTTCATGCAACTCCTTAACACCCTGAATCATATCTGAGAGTATATCGTTTATATCATCAGGGTATCTATTGTGATATAGGTAGTCTCTCAGAGTCATCTCAAAATTTTTTAGCCTTAATGCGATGAAACCATAACTTAAAATAACACCATTTAGCTTAAGCAAATTCTTGCAGTCTTTTCTTTAGGCCTCTCTAAGTACCATGTATTCATTTGCAAACTCGTTCTAATACTGTTGGTTCTTAATAAGATAACTGAATGGATACACCTTGTATGCATACTCATCAACTACTATGAGCTTTGCTTTTGCAGGCACGTTTATATTCAAGTAGTTTTCAATACAAGTGCCGAGATCAACTGCATTTAATGCAGGTATATTCATAGCCTTCGCTTAGAAGAATGCTAAAATTGTATTACCTGCTGGCTGGTTCATCGATTCATATCGCTTCTGTCTCTTGATTATCTCTTGCTGCTCTCTTTATGACTCAAGAGTATTAGATTTTCTTTTAGCTGGAGCTAGTTTTTTAGTCTCTTAATCTTCAATCAAGAACTCACTGAGGTGATGCTTTTGCATATGCCTTTTAACTTTAGCTGAGTGAGTATATGATTTCATGCATGTCGTACACTAATACCTGCCATCTACCTATTCATGCTTGAAATAGATCTAGACTTTGCCAGAGTGTACCTCTTTAAGGTGTCTCTTCAAGCTTTGTTCAGTTGAGAAATGATTCTAGCAGTCTTCACATTAATAT
>ARYC01006567.1:0-32081 GCA_000711775.1 Oxytricha trifallax
TTTCAAGTAAGCTTTGACATATAACTTTTGTAGGAAAATCTGGCACTGGCATATATCTTATGAAAGAGCATGTAAAGGTTCACAGAGAAAGAAAGTCGCAGACAATTTATGAGGTGAGCAAGAGGCTTTATAAAGATGTCTAAAAACCAGATGAAATTAACATAAATGCAGGAGCTGGCACTAAGAGAAGAAATATGGGCCCAAGCAAGCCATAAGAAGAGGATAAGAAAGAGAAGCCAAACCCCTTTATGGTTTAGTTTAATATGTGAACTTATTCATTCATTTAAATCTAAAACTTATTTATAAACATTCATTCTTCCCTCTCTCGCACAAACTGTTGTCTTATCTACGTTCACTCTCTTACAGCTGCTTTGAATTAAGTCTACTGAATCGATGGACAAGTCATGCATAAGATGATACAGCAGCAGCTTCTTGTAGTGAGTCTTGATTTAACTCCAGTAGAATTCAATTCCATTAAATTATGGCTATAAGGAACGTTGTATACAGGAGTTCTGTTTAGCTCTTCATAAGCTTTCTTAGACTCCTTAGTCTTATGAACTGAGAGGTTATCAACAAACAGGATGATCTCTTGGTTACTATACTTCTCTCTGAGCTTATGTAGGAACTCTATATACTACTCTCGCTTAATAGAGCGAGGGTGAATAACATAATTCTCCAGGCCTGAATCCTCACTTATACCAGCTAAAATTGCATGGGTGACTACCTTCACTTTTTAGTCATAAACTTCTATATTATCATACTTCTTATACCAAGACTTATTAATAAAGGTGTTGAAGATGAATAAAGCTTCATCAGCGTGTATGAACTTGATGTTATTAGTCATAGCTCTCTGCATTTAATCATATATAAAGTTTAAATTATTACTATAAAATGGCATTGTAAAATCAATCACTCTCTTCACTCTGTTGACAGTCCTTGAAAGTAATACCATTTCTTCTATAAATATTGGCTATAGTCTAAGGAGAGATACGCATGTCAGGAAACCTGCGATGAAACATCACAGCTCGCTAGTCTAATGGAAAGTGTGCCCAATACTTCAAAGTCTTCGAGTGGCAGAGGAAGTCAATATGAGCCTGAGAGAACTTTTATTTTCTTGCAGGATACGTTCAACAACCAGAATTAAAATGCTAAACAGCTAGCAAGCAGTGATACCTAACAGTTGAGGCACTCTTGCGTAATAACTTTGCTATAGCTGCATAATTTAGTACAGGTTTGACTTAGTCTATATAAATACACGTACCATACCTAAGCTTAAGCAGTAAATCTAAATATTACTCATCAAAAATCGACCCTAAATTTCGCTAATTCTATTTCTCATTTTGTAAATTGGCCTAATTTCTCTACTAACCCCAATAAGACCCCAACTATACCCTACAAATCAAAGCACTTATAAACCTCACTAAGGGGTTTTGGGGTTTTGAATGCAGTATGAGCAAAATAAAAATTCTGGTTCAATTGTTGAATATTTTTACCAAAAAATTATCCAAAAAACAAATACTCTGCATAAATATTAAAGTATTTGCTTAAAATTTAAAATCTTATAAATAATCTTAATTAATTGATATTTTTTGTTGATTTCTCAATAAATTCAAACTTATTAATAATAATTATTACTTGATATTAGAATATTTGATATAAATGTTTACTCACGAATACTAATATTTCACCTTATCTTTTCATCTATAATCTTATTAATTAAAGCTAAAATTTCCTTTATCAATCTTATAAGTTCTATTTTATAAAGGATTTTTAAATGGATGTTGTAATATAAAATATTTAGTAAATTTATTTAATATAATAAATTTAAACAAACATTTGGATGGTGAGATGAGGGAATTTAAAAAAATTGATTTTGCTCATCAACAAATCTAATAGCTCAAATGATATTTTTAATTTGTCTTTGGTTTGATTATTATTTACTAAGCCCTTTAATCCATTATAAATTTACTCTAATCTTTTCTCTGCATCCTTTTCAAACCATATTGAGAAGTAATTATTGCCATTAATATCGCATAATATTATTGCTATTAATAATCAGAACTGAGAATTAATGTTTTATATAAATTAATATTGTCTGTTTAACTCTTAAGAAATTTTTGAAGAAGCACTATTTAATGAATTGGATTATACTTTATAAAGCGATAAAAGCAGACAAAGTATGAAGTTAGCAGGAGACTATATTCAAATATTTACACCCCAGAATAAATGAAGAAGGTTGCTGGTACTGCAGCTAATGAAGAAATTTCTAAAAATGAGTAAGAAGAAAAAGAGAGAGGTAACCTCGACTAAAGAATTAAAAATGTAACTATAAATTCATAACCTTAAGTCTAGAACTTATTTGTGTGCATTTTCTCTCCTTTATTTTGTGTACTTTTTTAAAGTATCTAATGGTTACTCTCTTTTGGAGAACTTTAATAAAGTTGATATTATAGATAAGTTAGTCATGTTTATGAAATAGAGATAAGCTCTTGTAATCCCTTATATATACACATGTAGAAATCATTTCAATTAAACTATACACTGTATTATATGTAAAGTATCAGAGTTATTATTACTTTCGTTAAAATTATTTTCCATTTTCTTCTCATATACTAAAAGTTATTAAATTAATGTTAATTTTTATTCAAGATACTTTCTTTTCTTTCGCCCAGTTGATCTAAAAATGAAAATACTTTATTTTAAAAAATAAGGATAAATGAAATAAAGTTTAACCAGCATCTTAATTATTTACCTCAAGAATAACATTTGTTTGTACCTTTAATTTCTAATCATATACTTTTATATTACTATTTTTCTAATTCCAAGATTTAAAATAAAAATAATGAAGGTAATTACACCCTCGTTAGCATGTATAAACTTATAATTATTATTTTAATATCTCTTCATTTTATTATAAATAAAATTTAATTTGCTGGTGTGAAATGGCTGAGCTAAACCAATGACTCTTGACACAATTCAAAACCTTGTAAGGGATACCATTTGCTAATAAATGTGAACTTTAAAAATAATGAAGAAATTTTTAAACTCATGGAAATGAAGATTTAACATGGGTAAGTTAGTCAATTAAGAATTGAGGCTGATATCTCAAAATTAATTCTCCATAAATCTGTCAATATTCAATATTTAGGTCTAGGTACTCTCACATTCTTAATGATTAACAATTCAACTATTATCGTTTTCTTTTCTTTAATCCGAAATTCGATTGACTAACCTTAAATAAAAGAGTTATTGAAATAGTATTTTTAGAGCTAATTTGATTTATCCACTGTTCATGACAACCAAATCATAATTTAAGCATATATCTATAAATTCTTCTTCATAATTATATACCAAAAGCTGGAAATATTTGTCTCATATTTAATATTAAAAAAATAACCCCAACTCTAACAAGTTCTCTTAAATTCAGAGAACTTATTAACTTTATTAAGGGGTTTCGGGGTTTTGATTGGTACAATCTATCACAATTAAATTTAAAAGGGGAGGATATGAAACTTTAATTTACAACTATTGCAAGCTTGATAAACCTTTGCACAGATTCTGTTAAAACTTTGATTTTGGTTTGAATATATTCATAAAAATGTGAATTATTATGTAGTATCATATTATGAACATTTTAATTTTTCATATTAAAGGCCACTGTTAAAATTATTGATTCGAAGATTTTTTTGTTATGACGTCACTATAAAATTATCAATTCTTAAATTTTATCTAATAAAATGAGCTTCTTTTAGTTTGAATTCAATAAAATATTATAAAAATAAATTAATAAAATTATGAATTATAAAAAATGCTTATATTGATTTTTTCTAAATTTTATAATGTAGATAAATCATTAAATCAGGACAGTTAATTTCATAATGCTAATTTTTCCTTGATACTTAAATGTATAAGAGAAAAATATATTTTAAAAAATGAATATAAATTTTGATTTTTAAATTTGAAGAATTTGAATCCTTGAGAGACATTTAATTTTAATGATAACTCCTAAAGATCTCGAGCAAATACTTTTACATTTAATAATTGAATTTATTTTAAAATAAATTTTAAATAATTAAATAGTGAATTATAAAAAATTCTTGCTTTTCCCCAAAGCTAACTCAACTAAACTTTAATGAAATCTAACTGCAATAAATAGAAAAATAACATGCAGCAGAGCATTTCTAATTTAAATTATTAATAATTTTTTATTTTTAAAATTTTATTCAAAGTAATCGACAATTATTATTTTTAATTTTCTCTATGTGCTAGACATTATTAAGTAAATTTTTGAAAAATTAATATAAATTTGAATTTAACATTAAAAATAAATATTTATATTTTTGAGAAATTTATTAAAAGGTTGTGCTTCTAATTTCTTATATTTGAAAATACTAATTATTTAATAAATGAGAAATATTTATAAGACTTATTATTGCGAAAATCAAAATAATTAAAAATATTTATAATAATGATGGATTTAATTTATCATAATTTAAGAAATTTCATGAAAAAATATTAAATTTAATAATGAATTGATTTATTGTTTAATAAGATCAATTAATTTTTAACAATACCCATAAATATATTTAAATTTATATTAGTGAGATAGAATTGTTTGATGAAATTTCATTATCTCATCAATAAACTTTGTTAAATTAAATTTAAACTATAATTTAATTAATATATTTGAAGAACAAAGAGGTATAACGTTTGATTCTCACTTTAATTAATGAGTCGGTTTAAATTAACTAAAGTTTGAAAAAAATATTAACATAACTTGTATTGAGTTAATTTAAATTTATAATTACCTGCAAATTACCCCATAAATTAGAAGTTAATAATATTAAAAGAGTGAGATTATAAGTTTAATACTGAGTTTATAAGTTGTACATTTCTTTCTCACCAGTGTCACCACAACTCATCTCACCAGTGATTCTTTCAAAATAGTTATAAAAAATGGGCTGTACCTGTCTCACCACCACACTTTTTTATTTATAAATTATTTTTTAAAAAGCCACAGTTCTGGTCAAAATTGGGTTGATTTTACTAATTAGGTATTAAAAATAATATTTGGCAACTCTGAAGAGGAGTAATGTTACAAATAAATGAATTTAAATAAAAAAACTTATTATATCTATTCATGATTTATTACACAAAAGTTTGAAATCTTTTTTTAATTAAATATAAAAATGTTTTAGCATTAAAGACTAAATATGCTCCATATTAAGGATTTAACCTGATAAAATACACTATAAGATATTAACTAAACTTGATTGTATTAGAAAATGATGAAGTTAAATCCTTAATATGGAGCATATTTAGTCTTTAATGCTAAAACATTTTTATATTTAATTAAAAAAAGATTTCAAACTTTTGTGTAATAAATCATGAATAGATATAATAAGTTTTTTTATTTAAATTCATTTATTTGTAACATTACTCCTCTTCAGAGTTGCCAAATATTATTTTTAATACCTAATTAGTAAAATCAACCCAATTTTGACCTAAACTGTGGCTTTTTAAAAATAGAATTTATAAATAAAAAAGTGTGGTGGTGAGACAGGTACCCCCCCTAAAAATTTATAAGATCAGTAGTATTTAAAAATAAACACTTTTTTAATTTTATAATTGCTCATTAAGAATTCTATTTTTTATTACTATTTATTATGATACTATTCACTCTTTTAGTCTCATAATTTTTTAAAAAAAAATTTATCAAGTATAAAAAGATTGTGAAATCATTTAAAAAATATGCATAATTATATGTAATATTCTGCTAATTTTATCTTAAGTTAACAAATTTTGTCTATTTTCCATAACATTTTTCTTAATTTCATGAGATTTATTTTAGCAACTTCTTTTTAACTCTCTATGCAAATTCTTTTTTAATTAGGATAATATCTTAGATAAATTTTATTCAAATAGAATCTTTATTTCTCTTGGTTCAGTGATGCTATAAAAAATAATCCACCAATATTCTAGATTATATTTTCCTAGTTTTAACGCGAATTGGCACTAATTTTAATTTGTTTAACTAGTTTTTTTAATAAATTTAATTTTCTTTAAGAATTGTAATTCAATAATAAATAATTATTTAGTTTTTTTTTAATTAATTGACTCATAGATCTTTCATTCTATGATACCAATGATATGATTAAATTGTAAGAAGTATTATTATATACATATTCTTATAGATTTAATTTATTAACTCCAGAAATTTCATGTTGTTGTTTAGATTTTTAAGGGTTGATATTTATTAAAGTTAAAATATATAAAAATTATCCTATAAATTATTTTTGAAAATTTTTATTCATTGTTAAATGAAATTATATTATTGTAGAAACACATTCAATAGTGGAAAGTTGATTTATAATTAAATAAATAATTTAATTAATTATTGGCTCATTCCCTAGAAAGAAATTACTATTCAATATTATTTACAGTACAATTTATTATATCTTATCTCTAGAGTGAAAATGACTTGGCATTAATTGGAAAATTTAATTTTATCGAATTTAGAGAAATCTAAATTAAAGTAATTTATTTAGATTTAGGGATATGATAAAATAGTATTAGTCAATAGTAAATACGGCCATTTCTAAATTCTCATTAAAATTACCCAAAATATTTTAATTAAAATTCATTAAATACCACTAGTTAATTGAATAATCAATTAATTAAATTTTATTTACCATTTATGAATGCATTCCTTCATAATATTTGCTATCATAATTTTTCATTTGTTGAATTTATGAAATATTCAGTTGTTTATTTATATAAAATATTGTATGATCGACCTTGTTGAAAAATCAATTTAAAATGAATGTAAATATATAAAAAGCAAAATAATGTATAATATATTGTTCTCTAATTATATTTATTGTCTGATTTATTTAAATTTATTAGGTCTAGGTTTTAATATTAATATTTTGGAAAAAAGTTATTATTAGATTTTTTGTAGCTGTGATTCATTGTTGAATAATATTGCCGTTAAGTAATGAGCTTTTAGATAAATTAATAAATATTAATAAAAATATAAAAACTTGCAGATCAAACTATTGGTTCGGGGAATTGTTTAAACAATCCAATATTTAACTTTCATATTTTAGCTATTTCTAAGTACTTTATACTCTCAAATCACTTTGCCAATCTGATTAATATTCTTTTCTTGAAAATTCTTGCGAGATTTTATTTAGGACTCTATTAAATTAGATTATAAGACTTAGAAAAAGTTTAATGTTTCCCCTCTTGTATATTTCTTTTTATTTCTTATAAACAATATTTTCTGTTAATCATTTTTTTTAAATGAATTATACTGAGGATCAAAATCTAAAAATTCCAAAATCCCTTAATTAGATGTTTTATACATTTTGATTTGAAGTATACAGATGTGATCATATAGGGGTTAGTAAGAAAGCTCAAATTCTTTGTTTTATAAAACCTATTTAATATATTATTTTCTTTAAATAAAACTCATTTATTTTTTATGCTTGTCATACATAAATATCTGGCATCTTTTTTTCAATGGTTTAAATTCAGAATAATTTTACTAGAATTTATCTCTATTATATTCATTAAAGCATTGGCTATGATTAGATGAAATTCAATCACTATTGGAATTAATAGTTTCCAATCTTTTTAATCAGTAATTTTTACTTATCTTCCTTAACATCTTGAATTAATATTTAAGCCTATCTCTCCTCTCTTTTAATTATGAAATTCAATACTTAAATAAAACAACTTAATAACTTTAACTTTAATTTATTTACAATATAAAATAAAGCATTTGGTACTTTAAAGTATTAAAAAATTACGATTTTATTATCCTTACCCTACATACTATATTTCATGTTTATGTGAACTTGTATGTTTATTATATTTAAACTTAAATAGTCATGATCTGAGTAAAATTTAAGACATACTAACTAAGTCAAGGAATGATCATAAATTTATATGCAAAAATTTATCACTATCTGTATTTCTAATTTAGCCTATATATCCCCAATAAGACCAAAAACTGTATCTTACAAAGCAAGCATCTAAAACAATTAGATTAGGGGTTTTGAGGTTTTTGAATCTCTTTGAGGTATTCATAGTGTCTACCTTCTCATGTTTTTCTCATCAAAAATATTTGGATGCCTTAATATTATCCAATATATTTTACTCATTAGTTAATAACCAAAACATAAATTAGTATTTTAAAAACAAATAACTTGAGTTTTTTTAATATACATTATATTTTAAGTATATATTATAATATTGACTTAAAACCCCAAAAATTTATCAATAATTTTTATATTTTATAATTCATATCGTTTAAAATTTAGATTACAGTTGTCTAATTTCATTTTGGTTGTTAGATTCATTAAAATTGTATTGTTTAGAATATTAATTTCCTTATTTTTATAACGTCAAAATTATTTGAAAAGTTATATCCCGAGAAATTGAGAAACATTTGTAGATATAAGCTTTTTCATTAAGTTCTCTAGCTTAGATATAAACAAATAAAAACCAAAACTGCACATAAATTAAATTTTAATTAAAAAAATATTAAAATTTATTCGTAATAACACAAAATTTATTCTTCCTTATCTTAAAAAAATTACTCAAATCAATATATATATATATACATTTATAAAACTCATATTTTTTTGGGGATTTTACTCTGGCTTTGTAAGAAATGTTTTAATATATGAATTTGGCCTGAATATATTATTAAATTGTTAATTTATTTCTTCCAATACGGGAAATATTAGTGGTGAAATTAAAATTAAATTAAGAATCTTATTTAATTATTTTTTTCAAAAGTTAAAATGTTAAAAATTGAAAATTATAGTTTTTAATAATAATAATTTTTCATCAAGAACGAATATTTTAAGCTCATCCATACTTAGCATTTAAGCTGACTTTATTTATTATAAGCCCTCCTAAAATACCATTCTAGAATTACTTTATTTTATCATATTGTTAGTTTCTTAAAGAATATTGGAAATGATGTGAAAAATTAAAAATTAAGCAATCATACATAGTGCATTAATTATGAAATATTTCCAGTAAAATTAACATAAAAAAGTTTGTGATAAAATTGATAAATTTAAATACATATTAAAAAGGATTATAACAAAAGAATTTATATTTTTAATTAATATCAAATATTATTTATATATTCCTAGATGTGGTTAGTTTTTAGACCGAGTTAGAATATTTATCTAGGTATTATAATATTTATTAGTCTATCTTATAAAATTTCTACCCCTATTTGAGTTTGTAGGAAATTCGAGACCCTAAAACCCTTAATTAGATTTTTAGAAATATGATTTTTCGAGTACTGATAAGTTCTTTACAAGATAAGTATATAAATTTGCGAAAATTTATGGTCTATAAATGATGAGAATCTTTAATTTATTGCTTAAGGTTAGTAACAATACTATTTTCGTTATAAAGCGAATAAGTTGAAATAAGAATGATGATTAAAACCAAATGCAAAATTTAAATCGAACAAGCATTAGTCTGGAGTCTTGTAGTGTCTTAAAACCTCCTTTTTCTTCGTTATCTTCTTCATCTTCATCGTACTTCATTGTAGTTGAAATCATGAAAACCATTCGCGTTGAGCTCCTGATCTTTCCGACGTCAAAAATATCTAAGCTACTGATGCTGAAGCTGCAACCTCGACCACTTCTCACTTTAAGACTGCCTTGCTGGAGATGCTGTTGGCCTTAGAAAGTCAACCATGTTTAGCAACAATTTTAGAAATTAGAGATGTTTAATAAATTAAATTTAACAAGGTCTTAATTAATACACATCTGATTAAAATTAATTAAAACATCCCTATTTAAAATTCCTTATAAATTAAACCTATTAGTAGAAACTTTAATTTCTGATCATTAAAATTAAAAAAGTTTTAATTTGTTAAATTTAACTTATTAAACACCTCTAATTTCTAAAATTGTTGCTAAACATGGTTGACTTTCTAAGGCCAACAGCATCTCCAGCAAGGCAGTCTTAAAGTGAGAAGTGGTCGAGGTTGCAGCTTCAGCATCAGTAGCTTAGATATTTTTGACGTCGGAAAGATCAGGAGCTCAACGCGAATGGTTTTCATGATTTCAACTACAATGAAGTACGATGAAGATGAAGAAGATAACGAA
Source organism: Oxytricha trifallax (assembly GCA_000711775.1). Lineage (NCBI taxonomy): Eukaryota > Ciliophora > Spirotrichea > Sporadotrichida > Oxytrichidae > Oxytricha > Oxytricha trifallax. The sequence continues at coordinate 10,146 of ARYC01006567.1, forward strand.
GAAAAAGGAGGTTTTAAGACACTACAAGACTCCAGACTAATGCTTGTTCGATTTAAATTTTGCATTTGGTTTTAATCATCATTCTTATTTCAACTTATTCGCTTTAGAAAAAGTGAAATATTTGCTAAATATGAAGCCAATTCAAAACTCTCACACAAAATGTCTGATCAGTTATGTATCACTGCCTGTAAGTTGTTAAATATTATTACACTTGTATATGTTATAAGATTCGAAAAAGAAAATGAAAATTCTTTATTGTCCAAATTAAGTACTTCAGCGGCAAGATATTTAAGTATTGGCACTCTTCCCACTAGTTCTATAAAACTCTAATGTTTCATCGCAAGTTTTTGAGATGATCATCTCTCCGTAGACTATTGCTAATATTTATAGATGAAACGGTATTACTTTACAAACTTTCAAAAAGATGAAGAGAAAGAATTTTTGCTGCCATTTGTTTTTCTGAAATTTAGTAGGCACAACTGAAAATTAAGCCTTAATAATTCTGACATTGAGCCTCACTCTATTTAACAAGAATAAATACAGAGGTCCTATATTAGTGAAGAGAAAAATGAAGTGAGTAGGAGATTATTCTGTTTGTTGATATCATCTTTGTTCATAAGAATTAGGAGTTAAACAAAATTCATGTATGTAACGTTCCTTTTAGCCTACAATTAATTGAATTTGAATCCTATTGGAGTTTAAATCAAAACTCGCAACAATAATTCCTTCTATTCCACCTTATTATTCAATTGCCTTTCGAAACTGTAGAATTTATTTAAAGCAGCTGAAATAGAGTAAGTGTTGATTAGACAACAGTTTTCACTCGAGAGGGAAGAATGAATGATTATAAATAACTGTTATAACAAATGAATGTAAAAAATCACTTATAAATAAAATCTTTAATAAATATAGTTTTTTTTCTCCTGTTCCCAGCTTGGACAAGTTTATCTCCAATTTGCATTTAGAAATTTGATTCAGTTTTCATTTCATCTAGCTTTTAAACATTTCTATTAACCTTCTTGCTCTAATCATTTATAGCCTATGATAAACTCTCTTTGTGATATTTTGTATGCTTTTCACACAAAATATAGCAATTTCACATTTATTTTAGAAAATTATTAATCAAATCATACGAGAGATTGAATTATGCTTCTTAATCGTCGCTTACCAGATCTCATAAATTTAAATACCTTGTTTCCCTTCATCTATATGAGAAATAAAATAGCGCTTCTTCAAAAAGATTACTAAAAATAACAAAGAAAATGCTCATTTTTGGATGCTTTATTTAGATTAGCGTCTTTTTAAGAAAGTAAATTACTAACACTTTATCTTTCATAGCATTGTAAAAGGAATTATTAAGAGAAATTTCTGGATAATTAGGGATTTCTATTAATTACTCTCAATGTTTTTACAGGCTTTCTTCTCAAAATCATAAAGTGTAATTTAATAATGATATTAAGGAGACTTCTATTGTTAGAAGAGATAAATTTACTCTATGTCAGGTATCGATAGAGATCTTTTTTATTTTTTTATCTTGATTTCATTTCTTAATTTTCGATATTTTTAATTGCATTACTAATAAATTCCTTCATTATTCCTTCTCCTTTTAATTAATTCAAATTTTATTTAATTTAATTTAGTTCTTGACTACTCTATAAAATCTTAAAATCTTCTTATTCATTATTGAAATTAAATAGGAGTTGCACTAAGTAAAGATACGTAAAAAAGGTGAAAGAAGCTGTATCAAACTTCAGTGGTTAAGTTTCATTTATAAATATTTAATCCAATTAAATAAATTCTATTTTCCTTAATTTTAATAAGAGTTAACAATATATTCATTAATTTTTTGGGTATATTTTAAAAGTAATAAATTAATAGGTATCTAATTTAATATTCAGAAATTTTAAAGAATAATCTCCAAAATATTTATAACTGAATTTGTAAGGCAGAAAATTTTTGTTGTAAGTAAAAATTTATATGAAATATAGACAGAGACTTATATAGAAATATTTGTATTTAAGAATAAGAAAAAATTAAGCATAAAAAGCAATATAAAAGGAACCTATTTAGCAATATCAACAGATTCTATTTATAAATCGCTGCAAGATATTTTCCCTAGCTTAGTTTAGTTTAGAATTTGCAAAAATAAATCGCCTCCAACCACATTTGCCTCTGATCAACATTCAGTCAAAATAATAATAAAATCATGAATATAGAAATACTTAAATACAAAGAAATATATATTAAACTTGCTTGAATTTTTTTGAACATTTTTTATAATAAATATGTCTGATTTAGAATAAAATTATAAATTATTATTGTATAAATTATTAAAATTAATTTATTTTTGCTGCTTGAGCCAATTAGATATATAAATAATTTTAATTAATAACTCTAAATATATTTATTTATATCAGGAAATGAAAATGATATTTGTTTTTAATCAAAATGAAATTTAATTTATTCCTCATTTTATACATGAGTAATTTTTAAATAATTTACTTATAAAAGTAACAAATCTTTAAATATTAAAAATTTCAATGTGTAAAATAAATTATTTATCTTAAATATAAAATAGTGAAAAAATTAACTTTCATATTAATAAAAAAGTAATTTGATAAATATAAAGAATTTAAAATAAAAACAATTAAAATTTTATTTATAAATTATTAATATAATAAAAATTGGCCCAAGTAGTAAAAATATAATATTTACCACTTCGGCCCATTTTAAATATAATTAAATGAAAATCAAGTAAATTTATAAAAAATAATTATAAAAATGTTTGAATAGTAATTTATTTATAATATTTATGTATTTTAAGAATTTATATATTCATGATTTTATTATAATTTTGACTGATTCTAAATTGATAGGCCTCTCTAAGCCTTGCAATCTCCATTTATGTTAATTCTTAAATATAATTATTATTATTATTAGGCTTTAAAAAGTTTACTTCAAAAGTTAATTAATTTATGTTTAATTAAAATTCTCTATAGAGAATTCATTTTAATCAAGCTCATATTTAATTTTTAATAATTTAGATAAATTAAAGCCTAATAATAATTAGATTTAAGAATTAACATAAATGGAGATTATAAGGATAAGAGAGTCTTATCAATTAAGAATGTTGATCAGAGGCAAATGTGGTTGGAGGCGATTTATTTTTGCAAATTCTAAACTAAACTAAGCTAGGGAAAATATCTTGCAGCGATTTATAAATAGAATCTGTTGATATTGCTAAATAGGTTCCTTTTATATTGCTTTTTATGCTTAATTTTTTCTTATTCTTAAATACAAATATTTCTATATAAGTCTCTGTCTATATTTCATATAAATTTTTACTTACAACAAAAAACTTATACTTTATCAGTAATAATTTTTTGATGTTGCATGCTACCAAAATAAAAAAAACTAATTTTAAACAAAGGAAATTATAATAAAAATGGGTAAAATATCATCCTTTACTTTTATATCAATGATCATTGTTGGAAGAAAGCCTCTTTTAAAATAAAAAATATCTAGAAAAATCATTAATATAGGAAATTTATATTTTAATTGAATTATAGTTGCAAACTTACTTATAAAGAAAATTTCTATCTTCAGGAAAATAATATTTAAAATTCTGAATAACTTAGAAGCCATAAATAGCAACCATTTTAGTAAAAGAGAGTTTTTAAAAGTGAATCAGTGGTCAAGAATATTGAATTAAAATTTATAGATCTTAGTAAGGAGTTGGGGATCTAAACACAATAAAAAATACAAGCATATAAATTGAAGAGTTAAAAAATTTGAATGACTCTATTGAGAGTACCTCTATCGATATATTTATATCCAGATAATTAGAAATCTACTTAAAAAATGACTAAGGTTGTGAAATAACTCTACGATCTAGGTATATTCATAGAGTTTTGAAATTAAAAATTTAATACTTAGTCTAAGCCCTTAAAAGTTGTAGTCATTATTTTAACAGAGCAATAGTTAGAGATATAGTCATTTTAAAGGTTCTTGTTACTTCCCAATTAATGAAAAGTTAAAAATGAATCAATTTTATGTGTTTTTTGGCAATGGTTGTTATAAAAATATTAGAATCCGATATAAAAGATGACTTAATTTTTTACTAATTTAAAGTCATTTAATTAACCAAAATTAAATGTTAAAAGTAAGAAGAAATACACTAATATATAAAAGTATTTAACATGATAGTCCTTAAAGACTTACAATCAGGTAATTCACATAAACGATATTGATATTAATATAGAGTCCAAGATTTAAGTTTTAAAAATGGAGATGTTTGAAATTCGTTTAATTTTAGTAAACCTATATTCAATAAATACATACAAATGTCACAAAAATCTGTTTTTCTCAATTAACATTTTATACCCATTCAATAATTAAATTAAATCATTAAAAATTTGAATTAAGGGATTTGGAGTTATTGATTATTTCTTTAATTCAGAATTTTTTCATATCTAGGATTTGAGACTTCTTCTAATCTCGAAATTGAATTCTCAATTGTTTATTCTACAAGATATTATGAATAATTTAATAATCCACCCTTATATAATTATTTTCTAATAACTTTGTTAGAATTCTTTAGTGATTCACCATTCCTTAAATGTCATCATTTTATTGGTATTATTTCTGCATAAGTAAAAATATAATTTTTGATTTAATTTTAAGAAATGAATTTATAATTTTGATAAAATTGAAATTTAAAGTCATATAAAATTTAAGTAACGTTAAATTCAAATTTTATAGCGTCTATAGTTTATTAACTTGCGTACTTATTGATAATCAAATAAATTACATAGATTGGATAATTTAGAAAATATAATGACATTTAAAATTTCCTTATCTTGCAATATATTTCGTCATATATTGTGTGAAAAATCTGATATTATTTATAATCATACTATAATAATTTATATTCTAAAAATAACGCTTCTCATCAAATTTACTTTCTAAATATCGTGACTTAAAGAACTATAGGTCTAAATTTAATTTTTTAAAAAATCACTTAAAAAATTTATACGAAAGTACCTCTTTCATTTTTATTATAAAATTAAAATATAAAACAATTGTCTCTAACGATGTGATTATTATTAATTTAAATCAAAATTCTTTAAATATTATATGTAAACCTTAACTATAACGAGGATTTATTGAAATTATTTTGTTAAAATACTTCTGTCAATTTTTAATATTTTTGATACGACAAACCCGCTTTTATCATAAACGTTTTGAGAATTGGTATAAGTACAATTGATTATTTAATAAGTGATGATGAATAACGAGCTAAAAATAATATATTCAGAAATTGTAATTAAATATATTTTCATTAATATATTATTAAAATTATTTTATTGATTCCTATTCACCATCATAATAAGCAGCAACTGGAAAAAAATTAAGATTTATAAATTTTAAATGACCCTTAAAAAAAATATAATTGTAATTTTAGTAAAGTTATTGATGCTTCTCAATAAAATAAAAGCGAATCAATTGCAGAGTTTTTAATTGGATTTTTATGGGGTAAATACGATTAATGGAAAGAATGCTTACCTAGATACCAAGTATGATTAATAATCAATTAGTTTAGCTATAAAAATATTGGCATACAAATAAAAATGTACATGGGAAAAATAAAAGCATGATGATCATAAGAGCTGCCCTTTATTATACAAGCATTTCTTAGAAGATTTACTTGAGCTACTATAATTGCAAAATAAAGTGGTACAAGAAGTCAAGTTGATTGAATTTTATTAATAAATTTAGATTTCACAAATATACATTGAATAAAATATATGAGTTTTAATGTCTTACCCATTTAAGACCGCAACATTAAACTACAAATAAAATAATAAAATATATCTAACAAAGGGATTTGGGGTTTTGAATCAAGGCCAATTCTGACTCAATTAAGTTATAGAAAATTAAGTAAAAATTAAAATATTTCTATAAATCTAGCATTTTCTTCCTTAAAATGATATTTAAATTTTAAATTAAAATTCTTGATATATATATTTATTGATACTAGAATAACATTAGAAGTCTTTATTGTTTTTAATTTCCATCATTTCTTACTCTTCTTTAACTTGCCTTAGAGAAAACTTGTCCTCTCATCTTATACATTCAACTATTTATTATATTTATCTTGAAATTTCACAAAGAAAACTTTCTATTCCACAGCTTTTTAATAGATTTAACGCCCTATGAAGACTTGCATGTCCCAACTGTCCATTTTAAGCAGGTCGCTTTAATAGGTTTCAAGCAGCTGTTTCAAAATGTCTAGAATGTAAATATTTATCTAATTTTTAAAAATTAATGAATAATAAATTGTTAAAACTAGAATTTAATATTTATGAAAATTCAATGTCTGAAAATTAAAAAGAAAATTGTTCGTAATAAAAAAATAGAAATTGTAATGTAGTCTGCTCCAATTAACATAAATCTCTCCATAAGTTATAGAGCTGAATTTATATCTATTAAATTTGAAAATAGTGTAAAAAACGGACTAGCAAGAAGCGGTTCTAAAGCCAAGCATTTGACTTCAAAGTGTTTATGTAATTTTGGCAATTTTTATTGAACAAAGTATCGTACTATATAGACAAGTTATATAAAACAACTTATTTCTAATTAAATCAAATTATTGCCTCAAATTAAAGAATTGCTATTGTATAAGTTCAAATAATTTAGGAGTCTCATCTATATACAAACGATACCAATCATCTATTTCTAATAGTTTCTACATAATAATAAATGCCTTAGATTCTTCCCCTACAGTGATTAAAATCATACCTGCCAAAAAGTTTAACCCCTGCATGTAACCAACTTCTGAATTATATAGAGAATATGCCTTCAATACTTTAAACAATCTCTCTTAAACTTCTTCTATGTTATTTTCTGTGAATATTTCCAAATCTGAAAACGTACGCAGCACATCTTTCCTTATGTCTCTCTCAATCGAATACAATTCATCTTCTTCATTTTGTGGTTAAAAAGGAACTAAATTATTTAGAAACTACAAAATTTTATCAATTTATAAATCAATTATAAGCATCAATGAATAAATGGAAGTCACAGATCATCTTCCTATAGTCTTCACTTTTTTCATCTATTCCAAGCATTATCATCCAAGCATCACTTCTACCACTTTTACTCATTAAATGTAGACCTGCAAACACCTTTTACTAAATATCAGTATATAGATAATTTAAAAAACCATTAATCAATAAATTAGAAAAGGCATCTAAGGATATAAAATAAAAACTTGATTGGTAAAGGAATAGAATTATAATGATATAAGTATTTTAAAGGTTAATTACTGTAAAAAATAAAATAAATTGTACTTTTAATAAATAATGTCTTTTAATTTATATAAAAATGATAAAAATTCATCTATTTGATAGATTATTTTTAAATTATAATTACCATTTAAGGATTTTTTAAATATTAAATTACTTAATATATAAAAAATCATTAAAAAAGTAATAATTTTTACCACAATAAATATTTTAATATAGCTGTTTGTCTTGTCTAAAATCGAATCTACCCGCTTCAATCCAGTCTCTCCATTAATCCGCATCAATTTTATGTTAATAATTATCGATCATAATAAAATCTGCCTGCATCAATGCTTCGTTTGAACTTCTCTTCAAATATTAAAATTCAAATCATATTTAATTGTTAATTTATATATAAATGTCACAACTGTATATGATAATTTACTCTTATTAATTTTGAAATATTAACCTGGCTCTAGTATTTCAAATTCTTCTTTAATATTTAAACCAACATTTTACACATTTTTCAATTTTGTTAAAGGGAGTGGAGCTTAATTTTGATGTTGCTAATTATTAATCATTTGCAATTAATCTGTGAGATCAATTTGAAATTCAGTTTGGATTTAAGATGGCTAGTTGTGAATAAAACTATATTAATAATTAAAATTTTAAATTAAACTTTACTTATAATCATATTTTATTGTGGGTAATTGTAAACGCTAAATCCTAACTGTTTGTAATATTTTAGTTCTTATCATGACTAACTTTCTAATTCTATTCTGATTCCTAAAGTGTTTAATTATTATCTGCTTAAACTTTGTTTATCTAAATTAGGGAGGAGCTTTAATTTTAATCAATTTATTACTCTTTTAAAGGGTTCTCTTTCTTTCTAGAGAGTATAATAAACATAAATATTAGTGAATAAATTTAATTTTTAATTGTGTTTTGTTATAATTTTCCAAAGAAGCTTTTCTTTTTCTTGTGCTATGTCTCTCTAGACTATTCTTGGCCATTCTAAGAACTATTCTTCCTCTTACTTTTGTTTTGTTATTACTAATTTTACTATTAAATTTTTAGTTGCTTATCATATAAACTTTTTGATTGCTATTTTAATTCTGAAGTTTCCTCTAATATTATAAAATCATCAATAAGTGGGAGTTTTTATTAAGAATTTGTGTCTGCTGTATGCGAAATTTTGAAGTCAAAATTTTGTTAGTTTTATGGTGATTTTGAGTATCGCTTTATTGGGAGAGGTAGTGCCAGAAATTATTCTGGGTCTTACTAATTTTATTCCATTTATAGATATATTATAAAAATTTTATGATATTTTATATTATTTTAATTATTTTATCTTAAAAGTATGATATGATGGTGGCATAATATAATGTAAATTTAATAACAGGTGACTCTAGTTCACCTCTAAATATTATGATAATCCTTATAGGTTGATATTTATTACCATCATGATTAATGATATTTCATATGAACTATTTGATTAAATATCTTTGAGTGTCATGAGATCACACTCATTTTTTAGACGAAATATTGGGTTTACCTAACTCCAAAAATTCTCTAAAAAGTTGTTCTGTGATTAAAGTTGCATTTCTAAACTCGGCAACTCCATTTTTCACATCTAAATTGTCAAAGCCATGAATGTACTCTTTAAATATAATGAGTTTGGTGTCTACTCCTAACCTCTTAAGTCTAAGAGCAAACAAATAAGAGGGATCTCTTAAAGGATCTGCTTCACAAGCTAATATACGAGTAGGTGGGAAATGTTTGAGGATTTAATCAGGTGCAAAAACAGGGGAGATAAGTGGATTTCTCTATGGATCTCCATTTTTTACAAAGGAAGAGATACAAAACTTTAGGAAAGCCTGACTTAATATGGGATCATCTATTGCTAAGAGAGTTGAAGGATAGAATGTATTGAGATCTAACATCAATGCTGGATAATGAAGAATTAGAGCTGTTGGAACTTAGAAGCCTCTTAGAATACAAAGTATAACTAATGCAGCACATAAATGACCTCCTGCTGAGTCTCCAATCAAAACTATTTTCTTTGGATCTATCCCGAGCTGATACTTTGCTTAGGTTACAATCCAATAATAAGCTTAAAACACATCATTGACTGGCTCTGGAAAAGGACTTTTAGGTGAAAGTCTGTAATCTATTGAGAAAACAGGCACTCCAAGGTCATTTGACCACATTCTTGTATATCCTTAATGAAGACATGAGTCAGTAGAGACAAATCCTCCTCCGTGAATATGGATGATGATCTTTTCTATTTTAGTCACAGGTTCGAGAAGTCTTCTTCTTGTAAAGAAACAGCAGCAACAAGCTATATTCTAATATTTTGGCATTTAGTTGTCTTTCACTCTTCTTGTTTTGAAATCAACATCCAAAGGAATACTGCTAAGTATTCTTATTGAAACCATTTTCCTAAAATTGAAGTTAAATTCATAAGAATATTGCTTACTATGGCAAAAACCTCTTTTTATCTGTTATGTATGAAGGGTCTTTACTTCCTATTTCTACCGTTTATTACTGAAGTGGCGTTTACCAAATACCAGGCTTCAAGTTTCCTTATTCGTATAACTTTGCTTCAACACTTTTGAATTTAGTTGCTATCATGGGTACATAAATCTTTTGCTTTAAATGAATGGGAGGTATGTTTATCTTGTACATATTTTTAATAAATTAACTGTCACACATCTCAAAGATTTTTCCTAAATGTTCTTTGTTTGGATTTGCCATGAAGTAATTAAACTGATTCTTTGATTTTTTCTTTGAAACCAAATAGTAGGTAGTGAAACCTAGAGATCTAAAAAATCTCATAAAAGAATTGTTTGATTTCAAGCTTTAGCTAACTAAAGCTCCACCCAAGCACATGCCATTTATGGTTTTTTGTAAATCTTTCAGATACTTCTTAGGATTTTTAATATCAACTTCTACTAATATTTCATTGAGCTCTTACCAATCCGCAGAATCTTAATTTTGATAAAACAGTAGACTATTATCAGCTTTAAAAGCTCCAAATAGCAAATATTCAACTAGTTCAAGCTTTCTATACGCGATAACAAACTTCATGACCTGAAGGTTCTCAATATCCTTCTTATTTGAAATTGATTGTACCTCAACTGAGATATTTCTTAGGCATTTTAGTATTAAATCGTACATCATTGCAGTCGCACTTACATTCATAAGCAGATCACCTCTCATCATCTTATCTATTAAATCTTTGAATTCATTCAGATCGAATGGTTTAATGTCGATTTCATGGAAGTTATTTCAATAATATTTGAATTAGATACAAAATAGATGAAAAGGGTTTTTCATCTATATATGTTAAAAGAATACATATAAAGAGTTAATGTCATCAATATCGCATATTTCTGATTCTTTGAAATCTTCGTCTAATTGCTTAAAAGAATTAGGTTCGTTCATTTAATCCAAAGCATTAAACCTTAATAGTGTTAATTTAAAAGGATTATCTTATTATGCAATTAATTCTATAATGAATAATGGAATAATTTTATGCACAAAAATATGATAAAATAATTTTACTTTTCCATACAATTAAAAAAGCTTAAGAATATATGAATAAAATATTTCAATATATAAAAATGAACTGTATTAATTTATATGAATAAAATAATAATACTCTAAATCTTGATCTAATCAATAATTTATCAATTGATCCAATAATATTTCAATAGTTTACCATATTATTTTGGGATAATATTGTTAACTTGACTATCAAGCCCATCAACCTTCGCAACATACTTCAAAGTTTATCTCCTCGCAGAAATCTTATCATTTTCTTTCTCATCTTCATGAGAGAGAACCTATGATTAGAACATCTTTACGATTTCATTTCTTCTCGACTGCAGAACATCGTATCCCTCCTCTTCTTGTTAAATATCTTGGAAAATCATTTATTGGTTGTCCAATGCAATTTGAGAAACCTAAACACCTTACTTTTCCAACATCTCAGCTCTTTCTTGTTGATTTACTTCCGCAAGAGTACGTTTCTATAGAGTATGTTTATATATATAAATATGATCAATACCCCTGAAACTTCAGAATTGAAAGAATCTTAAGAATTTTACAAATATATATGCACCTATGTGTGCTAGATTTTATCGCTGACAGAGTGAGCTTGTTCGTCAGCTGGAACTTTGGTGAAAAAATCTAGATTGGTCTGTACGAAAGTTCTAATTTGTAACAGCATGTCGCATTTCTCTCTAAAAGTTGAGATATGTTCCACTAATCTCAGGTGAAATTTCCCTGGATTTTGCTTCTTTGCTAGATTAATACTTAACTCATCTATTTTACATTTTAGTTAATACAAAACTTTATTTAAGAGTATTTTGTTATGGAATTCATTAATGTACATTGAGAATTTAATCTCATTAATAATTTCTTTATATTTAGATTGTTTATAGATCTATTTGTTTGGTACATATTTCTAGTCCTAGATGTGCATCTTCAATTTTTTATTGCAGCTCATCTGGAGTAAATACGAAGTTTTTCTGATAAAGATTGTGTAAACGGTTATTAAACATCTCTTTCTTTAAGATTAAATTAATTAAGCCAAAATATTATAATAACTCTACAAAAGCTTAAAACGCAATCCAGAAATGGTATTGTGGATTTATTAATTAAGAATTTCTTGTAATTGCTTTTTATGCATAAAATAGAAATCATTTAGTTATATTTTATGAAATTTAGCGAATACTCGCAATTTAAATAATGTATTAATAAATTTAAATCTTCTTGAAATATAAATGTTTTTATTATTAGATTTATGAAATTATGAATCATAATAGTAGCACGTTGTAAAAATTGTATCTCTCGAATGCTTTTATAGTTCTCTTGAAGAATTCATCTGGTCCCTCGCCAAAAGAAAGGAATTCTGAGAGCAAGTTTTAATCGGCTGCTCCTCCTCTATTTGGTTTTACAGTCCTATTAATTATTAATATTTTTCTAATTATAATTTTTCCACGAATATATAAAATTAAGGTATGCTCTTTTATCTCTAAAAACTAATGTAATTATAAGGAAAATATTTGAAAAGATTCATAATAATGAGTAGTTGATGCTCCTTGCATGTTTGTTTATTTCTTTGCTTCGTTCATTTGAGTCATGGCAGAATCAAGAGTTTTCTAATAAAAAGCTACGAATCCACCCTCATAATCCTTTGACACTTAATACAGTGTCTCAAAGAATTTATTTTATATTTTATTGTTAATATTATCTAATAATTGTGGATTTAATTTAAATTAGTCAAATTTAAGAAAGCTTTTCCTTCGTCATCAAATTTAAGGTTGGATACATGCATTACTTTAGAAGGGTTAATTTGCTGTTGCAAGTCAGATAAGTTTGGTAAACTATCAAAAATGATAATTTAGTGGTGTTTTAATTTAATTTTTTAGTGTAAACTTATAAATTAATCAATTTAAAGGTTATGCCAGATTCGTTAAGTTGGTGTGCTTTGAAGAGCACCTTGTCACAGAACATTTTAATCGAAAGTCTGTCTTCTCTTCTCAAACTTCTTGTCATCTCCAAAATAGTAGTGGCTATACTTTTTTTTATCAATATTTCAAACTTTTATAGGAATCTAAGTTCTTTTTCTAAATAAATCTTTAATTTATTTTAGACTATACAAAACTCCTTGATTGTTTAGATCTTTTCATTGATGTAATCCAAGTTCTTATCATTCTGAAGAGCAAGCATGTTGTTCAACCCACCTCCATTATGAGAATTCTTATCATGAGAGTAGTCGACCCCGGAATGCTCATTTTATTGATAGTCCCTCTTTAAGATTGCTTCGTAGAGTTTCCCGCATTGCTAGAGGACATCAGTTTTCTTAAGGGAATATGAAATAGAGAGTTTCAACCAATGGGAAGTATATCAATAAAATCATTTTAATTATTAAAAGGAATGAATTAAAAACTATTTAGAGAGAAGTAATTGATTTTTCATTGGTATCTCCATATATGGTTGGGTAAGTATCTGAGGCTATATCTGCATATACATAGGCTTAAAAACAAATAAATTTATGTGGTTCATGTAAATATATTAATTAACTTCGTTCAATTTGCCTTGCTCTTCCAAAATATTTGCTAATTACTGAGCTACTTATGCTGTGGAGAGGGATTAAACACCAAAGTATAATAAATTAACATATTTTTAACAATAAAAGATTCCTTTTAAGCATAAAAAAAATTAAAGTAACTCTCATAAATCAAGTAAGCATTTTAGAAATGCTCAAGAGCAGCATCTTTATTTTTCATTTTCAAATGGAGTCTACCAAAATCCATATGAACCTCTGCTGTCTGAATATGATTAGAGCCCAATACTTTCAAGCAACAGATGTGTGAAGAACTGTACAGATACTATGCCTCCTCAAGCTTATTCTTTTAAATCAGCAGATAAGCCATTATTCCAAATATTGTGCTGAGTAAAGGATGGTCATGACCCCAATGATGTCCGAGAGTGTCTAAAGCCTTTTGGAAGTACTAATCTTATTCTTGGATAAACTCCATTCCATGATATGCTCGCATTAGAATGCAGTAGAACTTTATAGACTCAGCATGTAAGGGATGGATGTATTTAAGAGCCTCGATTGCTTAGTCTTTTGCAATCTTAAATTCATAGTTGTCAAGAGCAATCTCGCATATCTCAGCTAATGTGCTAATATCTTCCCTATCCTCTAGGCATCGTTTCATTAATGTGAAGTAATAAAAAGTGCCTTGACTTTATAAATAGCATATTTTCTATTTAATATGAGCAATATTCTTCTCATCTTGCAGCACTTTAGAGCATTTTCAATTTACCCTTCTTCCCTGTATTCTTTGTACTTATCACTTAGAAGTTTATAGGGTAAGTTTCTCATTCCAAATGACTTGCTCTTTGGCACTAATTCAATTCTAATGTAAGCTCTCTCTGGTAACCCGAATGGCATTTCTTGCTTTCCAAATTCCTTAAAGTAGTCATCATCTTTTTGCATCGCTAAAAAAATTTTCTCAAAGAATATAGATCTTTTAAGTATATTTTTATCTTTACTGTAATTAAAAACAATTAATCATAAATTTTATGCATTTAGAGCATAAGTGAAGATAGATTTGCATTGGCATTACCTTTTTCATTTAATCCTATTCTAACATCCTAAGACAAGCCTTGCTTTGAAAGTTAAGTCTGACTCAATATTTTAATTCCTGTATGATAGATAAACCCTAAAAAGATTGCTTTGTAGTTTATATGGAAGGGTGGTCTGAACATTTCATCTGAAGGTAGGTTGAAATACTACACATAAAATCCTTAAAAAAGTTTAACTGAAACAAAAGTCATGAATTAAGTTATTTCTTTGATTACCTAAAATTAATTGATTAAAATTTTCACAGTATAAGGGATGAGAACTTAAGTCCAAAACTCTCGGCTTTCATCTCCTGCTCCAAATACCAGATTAATATAGTCCACAATAGACTGCTTGATTATAACATCTAGATCTTTGCATAATTCTTCATGCTCCTCCTGTAACTCTTTTTCTTTTTATTCATATTCTGATTGCTGCAGTTGTATGCTATTCATATTTCCAACTCCTCTTTTCCCCTTGTTTTAAAGATAATTTAAAAGAAATTAAAACATATTGACTGCTCAATGGATACATTATTATGAATCAGTCATAAAATTGAAAGTGATATTTATTTGTTAATAGTATTCCCTGACATTTGATGACGAGTATTCCACTGTTTGCGATGACTCTCAATGTTAGCCAAATTCTCTTAGAATCTCTTCTAGTGATCTAATACCATAGAAGCCATTTATTTGCTAAAAACTTAAATAAACCAATTTTCAAATCTTACTTGAGTATATTTTTAAGTGTTCTTGCTATCATCTCAACTTTACATATTTACTGTACATGTGGAACTGTACTATTTTAACATACCAAACCCATGTATCTTATGTTCACCCCCTAAGAATTGTGTTAAAATAATTAACCTAAAGGTTAATTAAATATATAAATATTAAGAATGAAAGCAAGTTGTTAGACTTTCACTATCAATGGGCATGATTATAAGCGAGTCAAGCAAATTTACTAAGTTAGGTATCACTGTGTATTTCAAGTATCTACTGGCCTCATTCAACTCAACTTAGTCATTCTAATTAAATAAATATAAGATTTGAAGAAATTAGTGTTGATTTTAGCCAAAAATAAAAGATTATTTCAATCAGAACTTACATCATCGTCCTTGTTTTTAGTGTCTTTGGAAAGTTGCAAGCCTAAGTCTTTTCTAGCATCTGCTTTTAGGGGCCTTTCGTAGGTGCATACGAACTCTGGTCTCAAATATTTATCTTTTCTAGGATAAACCTCGTTTAAGTCAACATCATATGGGAATATTTCGCTATAATAATTATATTAAAATTTGAATACAGTTGTTTCAAATGCTATTTTCTAATAAAAAATAAATGATAAATTATTGTAGTTTTTAGAACATAGAAGGGTTTTTCAAGATACTATAGCTCACTAAAATGATATTCTTGTGATTTTATAGATGGGGTGTCCAAGTCTTTTAAGGAGTCTTTACTGTCTGGCAGTTAATGATTGTACAATTTTACAAAGAAGGAGACAGGCACAGATTCAAACTATCTCACATTTTGCTAATTATTGTAAGTTTAGCCCTTCTATGAAATTCTGTTTTCTTTCAAGTTAAGTACATCTCCTACATAGATAAGCTCCTATTTAAGTTTTTAGTCATGAGGAACATACTTTCCATCGCTATAGAAGCCAATGCTTGGTCCTTATTATGGATAGATAGGGATGCTTGCAATTGCCACAGCTCTAAAACCCTTGTAATCCACGAGTGCAGAAAGAGGGACACGGAGTTTATGAGTGGCTTCTGGTTTAGAGAGAAGAAACAGGGCGTCGAACATAACATCCATTGATAAGAATTCTCTCCCGTACATCTTCCATTTGAGATTGTGAAATGGATCTGAACTAGCATTTCTGTTTTAGTTTTGATTAGTTGCCATATAACTATTCTCTAGGCCTGAATTTTGAAGTCCGTTAGAAGTTCTGTTGGCAGCTGTCATATTTGCTGTGCCTGTTGGATTATTGTGTTGAGGACCTCCACCGGCATAAATATTAAATTAATGTTTAATATGACATCAATCATCTTATCGCCTTGGTGGGTGATCTTTATGCATATATTCTTCTCAAAATAAAATAGAGTCCCTGCGTTATTCACTGCAGCATCATCGTCATCTAGAAATACCATATGTTCTTCCTGAATCTTTTAAACTGGGATATGCTTGTACTTATTCATATTATTTAAAATTATTACATTACTAAAGGTTGTTAATTTTAATTAATATATAAAAGAGTGTTTTATTAAAATTTTAAAAATGATTTAAATAAGCAACTAATAAATTAACTTTAATTATTATTACAAGTTGATAACTTAAAATTTATATAAGACAAAGACAACTATAAATTTTCAAAAATTAATTTGTATTATATGATAAATTGAATTTACCATATTTTATAATTTATTTTATATTTTTTCACACATATTAATGAATACATATAAAGGAATTTAAAATAATTATAACTTCAAATTAATAAAAAGAATTTATTGAGATATACTAACTTTGATGTTTCCATGAATTCAATCAACTTAGCTTATTAATGTTAAAGTTAATTTTTTAAAGGTAAATTAGTTTTTCAAAATAATTTTTAATTTTTGATTATATTATAAAAAAAAATTTTCATCCTAAACTTTTTATTATTCCCACTAAAAATTAAATATATAATTCATATTGTGTGTAGTAGGTATATGCAGTTCATCAATGATTTCTTTAACTAATTACTGTGAAGTTCTCCTAAATTTGCCAACATGATCAAAGAACCTCTCACTCAGCGTCATACTATCCTTCAAGTTTTTGTCAGCACTTATGAGATAGCCCCAATAATTTTGAAACTTTAAGTCCCACCCCTTTTCTTCCTTTTTGCTCTTCTTGGATTATAAATCTGTGGTTTGTTTGAAGTAATTATTCACGTTTTCATTTAGTTTTCTAAGTCTCTCCTTAGCATCTTAAGAATCCTCTATGAACTACTCGCCGTCCGAGTCTTCGTTCTATTTTTAAACATTTTGGTCTATGTTTCCATCTCCATCGATTTTCACATTGTTTATCAGGAGGTTTTAGTAGATGACTTAATCTAAGTCAGGGAAGTCGCTGTCTGATCTGCCCATCAGCTGGTCGTTGTAATTTGTAGCTTGATTGTTTTTATTTTTGTTGTTGACCAGCTTGTCTAATGCAGATTCTGTCTTGGGGTTTTTGGAGACCTATTAAGGTTTCTACTAGTTCCCAAATGCATTATTGCCTTTCTTCTCTTCTAGCTTTGTCTACTTACTTGATACTGGCTATTTTTGCTGCTTCTTATTCACTTTTGAAGGAAGAAAGTCGTGTTCATCTTCGTTATATGACCCGTCTTCTGAATCCTCCTGGTTATACAACTTTTACTTTTGGTTACCAGAGTTATTTGCATTGTTTGTTTCTGTGATTCCACGAACAACACTATCATCAACCACAAATAGAGAATTTTGAGCTCTAGACTGTGATATTAATCTCTCCATCTATATTTGTCATTTTAATTTGGTAATTAGCAAAAGTTTAATAGTAATGTTTTGACATTATAAATTGTTGCTTACCCATAATTTTTAGTGATATTTGCTATCACAGACAAAGTACCAAGTTGTTAAGTTTTAAGCCTTACTTCCAGCACCCTTACCTTTGGATTTAGATCTGATTTAAGATTTGCT
The DNA here is from genome assembly GCA_000711775.1 of Oxytricha trifallax. Classification (NCBI taxonomy): domain Eukaryota; phylum Ciliophora; class Spirotrichea; order Sporadotrichida; family Oxytrichidae; genus Oxytricha; species Oxytricha trifallax. The sequence goes on from ARYC01006567.1 coordinate 28,261, forward strand.
TTTCTTCATTTTGGTTCTTGTCTCTCGCTCATCTCCAGAATCACCGTCTCCATTATCTTCGTCTTCTTCATCGCTGTCGTTTTCTCCATCGTCCTCTTCTGGATTGTATTCTCTGCCCTTAATCATATATTTCTTTGGGAATACCACCTTTGAATTAAATGAGAAATTGAAGAATTAATACTTTAAAAGCGATGTCTGGTGCTTTTCCAAGCTTTTTATACTTCTTCTTATCATCTTCTTTAATTTCATCAATCGCCAGGATGCGCTTAATGGGTATGGACTGCTTAACTTTCACTTTGCCATCCTCAAATTACTGCGACTTCATGGTTCTCTCTATAATAAAATCTTATCAGTATGTTCTGTTTTATAGATAAAATATGATAACAATAATCACTTGACTTACCGTCATAGTCAGAGGGCACATTTTTATAGTATGTTAGAGCGAAAGAATCCATTTTTAAGAGTCTGAGGTTATAACTCCACCCCTTATTACTCAATTTGTTAACTTTCCCCAGAAACTCCTTATACATGGTTATGTCTCCTTAGGAGTATTAGTTTTATATGTAACTGCTGTTATTTATCTATGAACTACTAAAATAAGCATCAGTATTCTTAGTTTTATTGTTAAAACGGTAAATTAATAGACTATTTCATTCAAGAAGTCATAGTTTTTTTTTTATCACAATTTGTAATAAAATGAGAAAGAAATAAAGAGAAAATAATAATTATAAACTTACTTATCATTTCTAGATGCATTAAGAGTTTAGGAAATATTTGAGGCACCACCTCCTCGACTCGACATATCATCTATAATAAATTGTTTATAATATTTGAATGTTTTACTTTTCCTATTGTTATTAGTTCTCATTTTATTATGATATTTAATTTATTACAATTTTTTATCATTAATTCAAACTTAAATCCTATTGAAGCATATATTTTATCATAAATCTTAAAAGAAATTAATAATGATGAAATTATTGAATTAAAATATCTAAATTATAAATTACTGAAATCTCTTTTCATAAATTTAATTTAAATTTATTAAACTACAATATTAGTTCCATTCACATTTTGAGGTCAATGACTTTCCATAAGGTCGTCACATGACGCTTTTTCTCTGGTTTTGGGGAAAAAGATTGAGTATCTTCCTTAAGTTATTGTCTATAATAGATTTTATTTATAATTATTTAAGAATAAAAACCCAAAACCTTTGCTAAATTTACTATTTTAGGAATAATTAGCTTTAGTGAGTAAACTTTTAGCTGATTAACTGAGGCTTCTCTTCAAGATAGATCTATCAATAGACTTCTATTTTTTCTTACTGGACAAAGGCACAGCTTAAATCAAGTGAATCTGATTGCTTTCTAGGTCCATATCCACTTTTACTATGGGTTTCCTGCCAGTTCTTGAATTTTTATTGTGTTTATTGCGTTTGTTGGTTTTTAGAGATACTTCAGTGTCAAAGCGCTTGGTGTGAATGTTTTCAAGGTAGTCTGATTCTTCGTCTACAGAGTTGCTGCTCCCACCATTCAAAGGCTCACTTTACTTCCTCATATTAAATTCAATGAAATACATAAACAGGTATTTATTTAATATTACTGGTCATTGGAGGACTTTTAATGTATTTTTCATCTAAATAATCAGAATTATGCTTGCCTCTTTAGAATCTAAATGGACTCACACTGTCATTGTAAGTCTCAATTTAAATTAATAAGTTCCTTAAATAATAATGCTATGTTAATTTGTACTTTGACTGGATCATAAGGAAGTTAACAGCCGTTCAAGTTGGCATTTAACATTGATATTTTTGTTACAACGAGACTTTTACTCACTATACTATTCATAGTTTCTAAATTTTCATCTTCATAATTTTTGTTCTATAATTTATTTCTATTTTAATCAGCTATGTAAGAATTTAAATAATAATAGTTAGCATTAATTCGTGTTCTATTTTGAAATATAAAGTTTTAATTGTTAATATATATTTATTTTACATTTAATGTGGATGCTACTGCTATCATTAAAGATACTGACTCTGCTATACAAATCACTCTCCCCTTTGTTTAAATCATCTGCTTGCTTATAATCATTAGAAATCCTCCTCTTTTGACTATTAGTACTATAAATCAACTTATCATTCAGATAGTAGCTGTCTCTTATTTGAGTCATTTCTTCATCAATTTCTGACCTCTAAATGTCCTTTTCAAAGTCTTTCGGGTCAGCGATTGATTCAAGAAAAAATTCCTATTTTTACTTTTCTCTTGCTTTTTAACGCTATATTAAGTTAATTTTGCTTTAGCTAGACTTTTTAGTTTTCTTTGTGGTCATTAAAGTTTTATCATTAAAAAAAGCACTATAAAAGAATTCTTATCTAAAAATGTTCTAAGTTTTGTAGCTAAAAGCAGCAGAATGTTGCTTGATTTCTTTCTATAAATTATCCTTGAATAATGATTTGTGATGCTTCGTGGCAGTTTGATTTTATATTTTTAAATCTGGGGACATCATACTCACCCTAATAAGAGGAGTCTTGGACAAAGAATATTAGTGAATATTACTGGATTTGGCCTTGGATTTCAATTGGAGAGGAGAAGTGTCAAATTTATCTTGAGTTGAAGGAGCGGATTATTTTGCTTGAAATTTGAGTTGCAATATGATATTAGTAATATAATTTCTTTTAATTTCTCAGAGTATAATATAAAGTGATATATAAGTTGCTGTGCCTACTGACTATGATCGAATGATAAAACACTCTTATTTGTTTCGTTTATATTGCTGGTTTGAAGTCTAGAAGAATACTTTGGATGTTTATTCACTTCATTATGTCTGGTTTAATTCTTAATCGCGCTCATCATAGGACTTTTATCTTGAGACTACTTAAAGTCTGACTTGTGTTGGTTTTGACCAGGAGTTGATGACTACTTACTTAGATTTTTAATAAAATAGAATCTTCCTGAGTCACTCCCTTTTATAAATAGGATAAACATATAATATTATCAATAATTGTAGCAAAAAAAGTATATAATATTGATAAAATAGATTAATATAGGAAATTTGAGAAATTAATCATAATTTTAAATATATTAGTAGTATTAACTGCCATGAAATAGGAGTGTGCCTAATGCTAATTTGATTTAAATTTAAATCTATTAATTAATTAAACATTTTAATAAATATATAATTCGTGGGCAGGTGGGCAGGCAGGGTCCTAAGCAGACCACTTTTGTAATTATTATATATATTATAAAATGCATAATATGTTACAGATGCGCAGCCTGCTAAGCGAGACAAAGATGCCGAAGACCACCATGCCGGATTCAAAACCCCAAAACCCTTTCAGCAGTTTGATTGAGTTTTTGATTGATAAAAGTAGACTATTAGTGCATACTTTATTAGGGTTTTAATAGTATTTATGTAGGGGTTTAATGTCTAAATATTAGTATTTTAAGTGAGTATAATAAGCGAGTTTTTAAAATATTTCACACAAACATAAGCTTAGAGTATGTGGCAGTTCTCTGAATTTTATCTTTCTAAGTTGATGTTTGATTGTTTCAATTGTTTGTTAATTCTCTTAGCTTGGCTTGATAATAGTTGAGTATGCAAATTCTCTGAGACCTCCATTTATTTTATTTTTATCGAGATATTGTTTAATTCTCTGCTTAGAATCTCTTTCACCCCCGCAGCTAAAGTAATCGTTTCTTGGCATGTCGCTCTCTATTATTATTAATGCTAGAGCCCAGATATTCCATTAAGTGTCTCCATCTCTCCAATCCTCTCTCTCTGGGAAATATCCAGGAGTGCCGTATACATTTCCTTATGCA